>CM027118.1:52506091-52643581 GCA_015476505.1 Urochloa ruziziensis
TCCGCCATGTACTAGCGACCCGGAACATGTCATTGACAGTCGCGAGCGGCTTTCGTGTCCACTTGTGGATCAGTCTTCCATCGGAGATGCCGTTTTGGAAAGCGGTCATCACCTCCAGGTCCGTCACGTCCTTGATGGAGTTGCGCTTCTCCGAGAACCTACGTACGAAGTCGTGTCGGGACTCGTTCTTGCGCTGTCATACTTGGCCAAGGAGCCGCTTGCTCCCGGGCCTCTCCCAAGTTCCGAGGTAGTTACCGATGAAGAGCTCGGTGAGTTGGTCCCAGTTATCAATGGAGTTTCGAGGGAGTCCTGCTAGCCAGTTGTGACAATCTTTGGTCAGCATGATGGGGAGGTAGTTCGCCATCACGTCTTCGTCACCGCCAGCGGCTTGTACGGCGGTGTAGTAGATCTGAAGCCACTGGGATGGATCAGATTTCTCGTTGTACTTGTCGATGTCCGATAGCTTGAAGCTCCTAGGCCAACTCACGCTTCTCAAGCGCTCGGTGAATGACTGGAATCCGCCGATCCGACCTCTGGGGTGGGAACCACTCGGATCCGAGCCACCCATTGTCTTTGGGGGAGTGCGCTCCCTCATGCGATCTCGATCACTGGGTGGAGAACGGGTCCTCCGAAAGGTCCGAGCCCTGGGAGGAGATCGGTCCCGTCGGTAGGTTCTGCCGCGCGGTGGAGTCTGCTCCCTTTGCGGGGTCGGCTGCCTCCATGAGAGAGTTGCACGTCTTCGCGACTGAGTCGGCCGTCGAGGCGGAGTACGACCGCCGTCGTTGCCGCATCCTGGGCTACCGGAGAGATCGGAGTAATCAGTATACTCTGACTCCGTCGAGTAGCTGTTCCGGTTAGAGTTACGACAGGGATTCCCATGCTCCCGATCGTATTCCTCGCGACGTCGAGCCTCTTCGCGGTCACGTTCCTCAGCGCTGCTGCGGATGATGTTCCTCGCGTCTTGGTCTCGGTTGATCGTGTCACGAAGATCTTCATCACGGTTCGATCCGCCGCAGGTCCGGTGTCGAGTCGACCCGGGCTCAGGAGCGGCCGTACGCGCTCTGTTCTGCATCTGGTGAACCTGGACGGAGGCGGCCTGCACGAAAGCCCTTACCTTGTCCAGGCCTGGAGTACTAGGCGGTAGCCGACTGATCTCTTCGTCGATGGTGACGAGGTTCTGGACTGGTGTCTCGTAGACGTTGAATCCATTGTACTCGAACATGTCGTCACGCATCAGGTTCCGCTGGCTTCTCCTGTCGCGTCGGTCCCGACGACGACGATGGTCCTCCGAGGAAGGTTCTCGAGGTTGAGCGGTGCCAGATCCTGATGCGTTGGCCCCTTGTGGTCGGGCGGCTCTGCGAGTCGCCCGATTGGCGTTGCGTCCTAGGCGTTGATCTCTGGCTTCAGGCGCCTCGTCGGCCGGGGTGAGTTCATCCTCCGACACGGGGTTAGGTGGCGTCGATGGTGCTACCATGTAGCAGTATGACCCGGCTCCGGGTCCTCCTTGCGCGAGGTAATCTTCCTCGGACTCGGAAGAATCGGTTATGGGCGTGCCATGTTCCGAACTACTCGGAGTTGACCCTCCGGGTGATCCAAATTGCTCCAGCTCTGTAGAGGAGTCGGACGCGGTGTAACCCTCTTGCAAGTCGTCCAGGATTGAGGGTCCCTGTGGGTTTGACTCGTAGGAGTCGCTCTCAGAGGGGGAATCATCCACCTGAACGATCTCTTTCATCTTCTGCTGTTGGGTAAGCGCGCGGAAGCCGGGGGTCTGGATGGTGATGACCTCAGGGCTCGGGACGCGCGTCTGCCGAGCGTTTACGCTCTGAGATGACTCGGCGACGCGACTCTCAAGAGCCGGATCGGAACCGAGTGGTTGCTGACCCGCTCCCGATTGGTTGGTCCCCGCGTTTTGCGATGGACTTTGCGGGGCAGATTCGGCGCGATCAGATGCGATCGGACCGGATTGGGCCGTGACGGCCGAAGTCGGCGCCAGAGAGGAGTCCTTCGTGGCGGTTGTAGCTTCTGCCGCTTAGGGATCCGAGGCGGCGGTGGTGCTCCCGAACTGGATCTCGACTCCGTCGACGTCCGAGAGGTTGCAGCTGTCCAAGATCTTGACGTGGTCCATCGGGCTCACCAAATTGATCTCGGCGATATCCCCTACCTGGCGCGCCACTGTCGGTGATATGATCTCCGGCAGTCTTTCACGGGGTAGCCCACGGAAGTGATTTGTATGGAGGGAAGATCGCAAAGATCGGGAGCTAGTTGGTTAGGGTGGACAGATGCAAGGATTTAGACATGTTCGGGTCGTCGACTCGACGTAATACCCTACGTCCTGTTTGGGGGTGTTGTATTGCGTGGATGGTATGGATTCTTCTTCTTCTTTTTTTTTCTCCTCACTCTCCTTGGAGGGGGTCCCTGCCCGCCTTATATATCAGGGAGGCAGGGTTACAAGTCGGTTTGTAGCCGATCCTATCTCTAAGGATCCTTTCCTTCTTTACAAAAACTCCTATTCTAATTAGAACTTCTCCTTCCGAGTCCTTCCTTCATGCGCCGGATTGTCCCGCACGTCATCAGGTCCAGAACGGTGGGCCGGGCCGCCCCCTATCGGAGGGGGTTGCCAGGCCTGCTTGTGAGGTACCCGGGGACCATATTCCCCACATTGCGGGTGAAAACCCATCCCTTTTTGGGCGGCATCAACTGCGCCACTGGCGTCGTGTCGTTCGTGAAGGCAGCGTTGGGCATCTATCATGCGGACCTTGGCACCTGTCTCGTGCCGTCGGCGAGAACGCCGACCATCCCCAAGGCTTTGGTGACGGCTGCCTACCACTAATAGGGTTTTTTCTTCCGTTTTCCTTTCTTCTGTCTTTCTTTCAAAAAAGAAAAAAAGAGGTTTAAGTTGCTGGTGTGGTGGCTCATGTCGATACTGCCTACTGCTGATAGGGCCTTTTCTTCCGTTTTCCTTTCTTCTGCCTTTACTTCAAAAAAAGAAAAAAAGAGGTTTAAGTTGCTGGTGTGGTGGCTCATGTCGATGACCCAATCCGACTGGGCATAGGTTAGTTGAGGTTCGGGTCGGCGAAGCGGAGTTGTTTGAGTTGATAAAACGGTACGTGTTGATGTCCCAATCCAACCCACCACTTTATTTTTTCAGTTGTTATTCTACGGACCAAAGTTGTATAGGGATTTCTGTCCCTCCGGTTGTACGGTCATTGGACCGAAGTTGTGAGAGATAGTTTCGACACCTCCCTAGTTGGACGGTCTATGGATCGAAGTTGTTTGGTTTTCAAGCGAGGTTTTCCTTTAAACTAGGTCAAAGTCTTTTTCTTCTAATAAAAATTTGGAAAGCATAAGCTTTGACCGTCGGTACTAAAAAAAGGATAGCCATCCATACAAATCTAGCCGATATGCATCGGAACAAAATGTGATCGGCGATTTCTGGTGCTCCACAAATAACACAATTGACATTCCCGTTCCTGCCCCAGTGGGTAACCTCTCCCGTGATGCCTGCCAAATGTGGATTTTAAGTTTCAATGGCATCTTGTTTCTACTTTGTAGTTTTTTTTTATCTCTCTAGCGCACACGTTGCCTCATCCGGGCCCCTCACTATCTGAATGGAACCAAGCTTCTGTAATACGGTCTCCCATTCCTCCATGTCTCCACCATCACCTCCCTATTTGTATAGAACGCATATAACCCTAGAAGAGCTAATCCATACCGATCCCCCCCCCCCCCCCCCCCCCCCCACCCAAGAATTCCAAGCCCCTCTCCCTGAGGTTTAGCGAAAGGCTTGTTTTGGAAATATTTTGCTTTGAGAAGATCTACATAGGGGTCCCGGCCCCCCTCCTTGTGGTTATAGATCCTCCTTACCCATTTTAGGATTAGAGCTTCGTTTAGCAATCTCATATGAAGGATTCCTAGCCTTCCGATTTTTTTTTGGTAAGCACATATTCTCTCGCTTGATCATGTGATATTTAAAGGTATCGGCCACCCCTCTCCCCCCCCCCCCCCCCCAAAAAAAAAAATCTAGATTTTATAGTGTCCATTTGATGGTGGTTTTCTTCGTAGAGTAGGAACATACTATCAAAGTATACACCATGCGAGTAATACCTTCCACGTATTTACTCTTTATGAACTAATTACCGCTCGAATTAGAAATTGAGTATGACCTCCAAAGTTGAAGCATGCATGGGCGGATAAAACTTAAAAGTACTTGTAGACCATGAGTCCAGCACCATGTCCTTTCAAGCTTGGAACGAATGTTCACCCCTACATTTTTCTTTGCTGATTGTATACATGCATTCGCAACTCCTGTTGTGATTTATAAAAGAAGCGACGGGGACTAAACAGTTCAAATCGGTACATAAAAACACTGAAAATGCCATTGGCAGAATTCATAGGGAGTAAGGGAAAGGAGACCGGGGAGATGGAGATGGTAAAGGTAGAGTTGCTTGGGAGCAGCTAGGAGGATGACAGCTGCCCTAGGGTATGGGACAGCGGTGATAGTCAAGAAACACTAGGAGGCAAACACATTGACTTTATTGATAAGACACAATATATTTGAGTAAGGAGTATTTATAAATTGAATCCGATTAATTACATCGATTTACTCAAACAAAATAACTATTTTTTAATGTTGTTCTAAATGCTATACAGTTCTTTACCTCGCTTTTAGCTTTTTATTCAGGCTAAATGACGACGACAACAACATAACCTTTTGTCTCAACCAAGTTATGGTAAGCTAGAGATGAGATCCAAAATAAACAGGGATAAGAGAGACATAAATTATTCAGGCTAAATGACAATTTAATTATATTTAACGAACTAAACAAATGATTAGACAGACATGGCTAAACGGCCGTGAAGGTGAATTGTACCTAAATTACATACCTGAGACATCCTTAGCTTCTCCATTCAAATCAAAATAACTAACTGGACACTTGTCTAGCATCTCCAACAGGCTCACGCTCATGGGTCATTTTTCAGTAGAATTCGGACATCCAATGCGTATGTTTTTCTTGGCAGCACAAGCGCATAATGCTACAATCCATCGGGAAACAGCGTGGATAAATCTGTCACAGACGAGGATTGATTTTGAAGGTTGTTTTGTCACAGCTGTAACCTGAACGAAATCTAGGTACAAGAATAATGTTTCTCTGTCAGCTACAGATGTAGATAGGTTCAGCATCCGACAACGCTTTCCCATATCTTCCCCTTCCCCTGCATCGCTCCCCAGGGCGACTCGGGGGCAACGCGTCGCCCCCCCCCCCCTCCCCCGCGGCTCCTTGCTTGAGCCCGGCCGCCGGCGGCGGCGTCGAAGCCGACCCGTGTCGCGCCCTCCCCCTCCTCTTCCCCTCCCTCCTCCTAGGGCCTCCCATTGCATTCCCCAAGCCTAGCTCGCCGCCGACGTCGACCGCCGGGGACCGGCCGTCGTGCACCAGATCCAACTTTCCCCCGGACGGAGGGCCCTTGTCTTCGGTGGTGGCGGTCGCCGGCCGGGTGGGCCTACCCCGTTACCGCCCGCTGGCGCCCGGGTGCATCCGCCTCCCCCGGGCCTGGATCTGCGTCGGGGTGGTGGCCGCCGGTCGGTGTTGGATCCTACTGGCACCCAGGTGGGCCTACCGCGTCACCGCTCGCCGGCGCTCGGGTGGATCCGCCTCCCCCGGGCCTGTGTCCGACTGGGCATGGTCACTGGTCTTCATGGTGAAAGCCAAATCTGGCGATAGACCGATGACCATGGCGCTACTGTGTCATGTCCCTGTTGAGGGCGTCGTCCCGGGATAGCTCCATGCCCCCACTGCTAGCTGCCACCCCCTCCCTCACGCACCCAGACTCGGTTTGGGTTCGGTGCCCTCGATGGTCCATGGGTTGGAGGTCGGATTCCCTGATGAAAACCAAGTTCGGTGCCGCGGACTGGCGACGATGGCGTTCGTGCGTCATGTCCCTCTTGAGGGCGTCGTTCTGGGAGATCTCCATGCCCCCGCTGCTGGCAGCTCGCACTCCTTTGTTGTCGGGGGTGGCCGTCGTCGTCGTCGCCATCTGTATCGTCTACTGGTGCTTCATTGACATACATCGCCGTGGGTTGTTGGAGCTGTGACTGTTTGTGGCGGATGCTTTGCCGTCGTTGTCGTGCTACTGTTTGCTCTGACGGATGCTTTTGTCGTCGTTTCGTGCTACTGTTGGTCGTCTCTGGTGGATGCTTTGCCGTCGTGGTATTGCTGCTCAGGTGGATACTTGGCCACCTTCATGTCGGTTTGCTAATCTCAGCTGGCGTCCTCGGTGGTGTTCATTAGTAGTAGGCGCAGATAAGATGGTTTGTTCAAGGTTCGGGTGGTTCTGTGGGAGTGCCCTCTTCTTTTTCAGAGTTCACCGCTTTGATGGCTTCTTGGCTATTTGTTTTGTGGGCCTCTTTTCAGTTTTTTCTTTTTCTTTAGTCATTTGTGTGCTTGTATCGGCCAACCTCTGTTTGGCCGCATCAAGTTCTGTTTGTAACTGCTTAATGAAATACGTACTAAGGCACAATCGCGAAAAAATACAGATGTAGATGGGAATGGTTGGATTCTTGGGCAGAGCTCCGTACTGCCACCCTTCAATACCGATCGAGATTTTCCCTTCATTCGCCGGCAGCCCTTAAACGGGCCGCAGGAGCACTCCGAAATAGACACCGCGAGCCCCGGCCTACATATACATGGCATCAATAAGATGCGCAGTGCATCTTTGCGTGCGTGTGATCGCTTCAGCTCGGTCTGCCAAGCGTTCCCAATCGCGAGCACTTACTGTATCGCCATGGTTGTTTCTTGTTGCTGCCCCGAACAAGGACTCTTCTTCCTCCTCCTCCTTGCTGCTGCTGTATCATCTGGGGGCAGCTCCGACGTGAAGCTGAATGTGGAGGCCTTGTTCCATGTTGGTTCGCCTTGCCTCATACCACAAGGTTTTTAATTTTCTCATCAGAATAATTATTCCTACTGCTTTAGTGTGCGTGAGTGCGTGCGTGTGTCGTGCTGCATCTTTTATTATGCTTGAGAAGGCATGAATCGTATTCAGAAGTCAGAACTATGTGAAGCTTGTGATTAAATTATTCTGCAAGGTAGTAACTTCACACGAAAAATCTGGGGCAATGCACGTATCTTGACCATTGAGCTAAGCCTCCAAGTATGTGGTACTCCTAATAAAAGTGTAAGATTATATGTAAATAAAATTAAAGGTTTGTAAAAAAATTGGAAAATTAAATGAAGAGATATGTTACGGTGCTTGGAAGATAACTCAGCTACCTGCCTACCTCTGCTGAAAAAAATGAAAGTAGATATTTAAAAGGGTAATTAAGGGAGAAAAGGTTTTTGAAAAGTGGCTAGTTTAGTAATTGTTCAGAGTCAAAAATAGCGAAAAATAGTGATTTCAACTGAATTGCATTAAAACCAGTGGAGTTAACTTACAAAGAAAGGCTCAATGAAGACAAACGCTAGGACCTTTTACAGACAAACGCTAAGACCTTTTACGGTTTATAAACCACAGTGTACATGAAAAGTTGAAAACTACACTTTCACGCAACAGAATAAATTCTCTGACAGTAACTTTCAGCTCATTTTATTTTGACCACCTTTTTTTTTCTTAAATATGCGAGAGGGCTGCACATCTTAAAGATATGAAACATATTATAGAAGTTAAAAAAAAAATACTGCTCAATGACTAACTATAAGCTAAGTCAATGGCGCCTAAGCCCGTACAAAGAAAATGCCTGAAAATGATGTTTTTTTAATCGACTAAGCTAAAATTCACAAATTTGCACGGTCTAAATCGCCTAACATTTTAAGATGTGTTTAATCACGATGCATTCCCTTAATATCGATCGGACGCTCTCATGTTCTGAAAACGTAACCGGAAGTTCTGATTCGGAGTTGAAGCGAACACTCTCTGCCTGCAAACTCAGAGCACAAAGACGGCGCCGCGACGGGCACGAGGATGCCGGTCCTGCACCGGCACGGCCCGTGCTCGCCGCTGGCCGACGAGCACGGGAAGGCGCCTTCCCACGAGGAGATCCTCGCAGCGGATCAGCGCCGCGTCGAGTACATCCGCCGCCGTGTGGCCGAGACCACCACCGGCCATCATGTGAGACGACCGAAGCTCCAGCCCGAGCCCGCGTCGCTGTCGTCGTCTGCCGCGCCGGCGAACGTTCCGGCGTCGTCCGGGGACGCGGTGGGCACGGGAAACTACGTGGTGACCATCGGGCTCGGCACGCCGGAGGAGCGCCTCACGGTGGTGTTCGACACCGGCAGCGACACGACGTGGGTGCAGTGCCAGCCGTGCGTGGAGTCCTGCTACATGCAGGAGGAGCCGCTCTTCAGCCCGGCCAACTCGTCCACGTACGCCAACGTCTCGTGCTCGTCGCCCTACTGCTCTGACCTCGACAGACGCGGCTGCTCCGGCGGCCACTGCCTCTACGCCGTCCGGTACGGCGACGGCTCCACCACCGTCGGCTTCTACGCGCAGGAGACCCTCACGCTCGCCTCCGACGCCGTCAAGGTGCTCTCTCTGTCACAAATTACTATTCGTTTTCGATTTTTCTAGGTATATAACTTTAATATGCATTTGGATATATACTATTGCAAAGATTCATATAAAAGGTGTTATGAGAGAAACCAAAATGAATCGTATTTTGGGAGTGCCTGCAGGCTGACATGCATGTGCTGCGTGCAGGAGTTCAGGTTCGGGTGCGGCGAGGACAACCGCGGGCTGTTCGGGCGGGCGGCGGGGCTGATGGGCCTCGGCCGCGGCAAGACGTCGCTAACGTCGCAGGCGCGCGACACGTACGGCGGCGTGTTCTCCTACTGCCTCCCGGCGACGCCGTCCGGGACCGGGTTCCTGGACCTCGGCCCGGCCGCCGGCTCGCCGGCGGCGAACGCTCGCTTCACGCCGATGCTGACCGACATGGGGCCTACCTTCTACTACGTGGGGCTGACGGGCATCAAGCTGGACGGGCGCGCGCTGTCCATCCCGGGCTCCGTCTTCTCCGACGCCGGCGCGCTCGTGGACTCCGGCACGGTGATCACGCGCCTGCCCCCCAAGGCGTACCCGCCGCTCCGGTCGGCGTTCGCCAAGGCCATGGAGGGCCTGGGATACAAGAAGGCCCCCGCGACCTCGTTCCTGGACACCTGCTACGACCTCACGGAGGCGGGGGCCAAGGGCGGCAAGGCGCTCCCCGCGGTGTCGCTGGCGTTCCAGGGCGGCGCGAGCCTGGACGTGGACAAGTCGGGGATCCTGTACCAGGTGGACGAGTCGCGGGCGTGCCTGGCGTTCGCGCCCAACAGCGAGGACACCGACATGGCCATCGTCGGGAACACGCAGCAGAAGACGTACGGCGTGCTGTACGATCTTGGCAAGAAGGTCGTGGGCTTCGCCCCCGGAGCTTGCTGATCCGTTGGCATTCCATGCTGGTTTATAGTACTATTATTTGTTGAATAACTAGTCGAAAGATCCTGGCCGGCAGCGTCACCACTACTACGTTAAGTATAACCTCATCAACGTGTGAACAACCAAGTTTAAATGAAAAAAAGTGTACTACTAGTACTAGTACATGTCTACATCATACATTGTGTGAACCTAGGGTATGTTGCGCTTGGTTATGCAAGAAAAATCAGGATAGCATCGAGTTGGATAAGATCTAAGTAAGGAATGCGAAGAAATGAAACCAGCATCGAACAGACCATTGTAGCAGGTGGATGGTTCACTACGTGACTGCAATAGAATTCAACTGCCATTTTTTTTTTGTCTAGGAACATAAGTAAGGAATGCAATCCTCGTGGGGAATGTGAAAACCATATATACGGAGTACTACGTAAAGAAACAGTGTGAGAATAAGCTGTAAGCAGAAACGAGTTCTTGATAGCCAGCCGGCACAGTTCTTCAATCTTTTGAAAATAAGTCTCGAATAAATGTTACAGATCACATTAGGAACAACTTAATGTCTAAAAAAATCTTAATATATTTTTCTAATGTAGGGCATCATGTTATAAGTAAACTAACAAAATTTGAAATAAAAACTCAACTTGTACAGGAAAACAAAATAAAAAAGAAGAAGGGAGGAGAGTTGCACTTGCTTGCACAAGAAAACAGGGACGGGAAGAACGGACACTTCTACAGAATAAACGAACCGGCCCAATGAGAGATTCCAGCCGGACTTGCACTAGACAAGGCCCAATTTCAGCCTAATCAATACCATCCGCCCATCTCAAACGAGCGGTCGAGATCCTCCTCCCACCACGAAACCCTACACGTCCGCCTCCCTTGTAAGCTCACACCCCTCGCCTCCACAGAACCCCTTCCTTTGTTCCTCGCCCCGCCGCCGCAGCCACCAGCCAGCGCATAGCCTTCGCCGTCGCGGGAGAAGAGGAGGGAGCCAGCGCCTGCAGCCATGGGTCGCGTTCGCACCAAGACCGTGAAGAAGACCTCCAGGCAGGTGATCGAGAAGTACTACTCCCGCATGACCCTGGACTTCCACACCAACAAGAAGGTCCTGGAGGAGGTCTCGATCCTGCCCTCGAAGCGCCTCCGCAACAAGGTGGCCGGCTTCACCACCCACCTGATGCGCCGCATCCAGCGCGGCCCGGTCCGCGGCATCTCCCTCAAGCTGCAGGAGGAGGAGCGCGAGCGCCGCATGGACTTCGTCCCGGAGAAGTCGGCGCTTGAGGTCGACGAGATCCGCGTCGACAAGGAGACCATGGAGATGCTCGCCTACCTCGGCATGGCCGACCTCCCCGGCGTCGAGCGCCAGCCTGAGACCTCCAACGCCCCCGCCTTCGGCCGCCCGCAGTACGGTGGTCCCCGCCGCGACCGCAACTAGGCTTTCCGCTGGTCTATGGTTATGGTTTGCTTCTGTGGCGATTAAGTTTTGAACTTATCTGTTATGATGTAGATTCTAAAGTGTTTTGGCCTGCGTGCGATGGACATGAGATTTATATTCTCGCCCCAATGAAATCTTATCCGATTTTATAAAGTACAATGAGAGTTGCTACCTTTTGTGCTATTTGGTTGCTTGTCAGCCGGAATGTTTGTTATATGCTGTGGAAGTTTAGGTGCTTGTGACATGGAAATCGTTAGTTTTTGTCTTCTGTATAAGAAATAGCTGATTTTAGATCCAGAAGGACATTTTGTCTTCTGTGACCCATTGATATTGAATTTGTTTGGTTTCAGTTGTTCATTATACAGATTACAGGGCATAGATATGTAGGCATAGCTGTTGTTGCTACCTTCTGTGCTCTTTGGTTGCTTGTCAGCTTGAATGTTTTGATATACCGACATAGAAGTTTAGGTGCTTGTGACAATCGTTAGCTTGTGTCTTCTGTGTATGAAATGGGTGATTGCAGATCTAGAAGCATTTTTTGCTGTTCATTGTGCATATCACAGAACATAGATATGTAGATGTAGTCATGTAGGCTAGGGTCATTAGTGATCTGGATACACGAACTCTTACCAATTTGGCAATACTTTGTGTCTTCACTGCAATCTGTGTTTTATTTTACAGAGTAGGAATTTTTCAGAAAAAAAAGTTTACGGAGTAAGCATGTTCTGCTGCTCTAGTGAAAACTATAGTTTGGAATGATTTTGTTGTTTTCTGGTTACAAGAACTTCTGATTATCTTCTATTCTAGTAATTGCATTTAACTTTCATCCTCGTAGCAGTTGCACTCCATAGTCCATACTGTCTGCAACGACCTCTTTCTGTTAACAGGTCATATGGTGTCTTGTTTTTGTTTCTATAGGATAGGGTACTTGGTTTGTTTCAAGTTAACAGTTTAAATCAACTTGTTGGTCATACAATGTCTTGTTTTTGTTACTTTGTTCTTCTAGGATAGGATACTTGGCTTGTTTAAAGTTAACAGTTGTTGGTCGTAAACTCAATGATAAAGAATCAAAATCTTTCCTTTGGTTGTTTGTACAACACTAACATATGAGGTAGAATTTTCCTTGCTTTTAACCATATTGAGATTGTTTGACATGCAGTGTTGTCATTTCAGCAGTGTTTTCTTTTTATAGCTGTTTTCCTGGATATGTGCTTGTTTGAATTAGTCAGTTCAGAAGACATGTTGCTTATTCATGTGTTGAAGGTGCATTTGTAACAGAGAGCTGTGGGGATAACTGATGATGTATGAGTAGGATACCGCTTCTATTTCATGGACATTGTTCAACTTGTTTGATGCTTGTCATCCATATAAATTAAATTTTGTGCATTATTTGCCTGTCTTAATTCAGCTAATTTTTTGGGGTTTGGGGTTGATGATCATACTATTGCTGTCATTATAGTTATATGGGATCTGTTTTCAATGTTGGATTACTTTCGCAAGAGTACCAATTAATTTCTGTGTATATTGCTGACGGAGTCATCTGAGTACCTTTGTTGTTGGTATGTACTATTGCCTGTTGCCTCATTATCGCAGTACAGTTTGTTGGGATGCTATGTTACAGATTCTGTGTTTTGCGGAATGAAGAAATTGTGTTCGTTGCTGGCATTCCCTTGTGTTAGGAGTTTATTTCGCCTGTGAAAAATGCTCCTTTTTTTTTTTGCTTATTCTGTTGTGACATGCGCGATGCTTGTGCGCCGCGTGTTTGTGATTAGAAACTCGAGCTGGATCATTTGGATATTCTTTTAGCCCTTGGATGGTTTGCTGAAATCCAAGCGGAATGAAATCAGCCAAATGATTGGAAAAGGCCTAAATTGTTTCCAGTTTTATAGTTTTTCATCAAAATGAAATTGAAAATGATATTGCTGGAAATAAATACGGCGCATTGAACGTTGCGCGTCGAGCCCGGTCATGGCGAGCGCGTCCTTCTTTTTCTTATCGTAGGCGACGTGGGGGTGTGCGCGGGTCGTGGGATGGCACGGCCGGTAGTGGCGTTCATGCCGCACTCCTTGTTGGTTTTGTTTCCTATATATAGCATCAACAAGAACAGAAAAGCTCCCGAATCTTTTGCAGCACCAAAACCAGTGTTCTTGAGTGCGCACTCCGTAGTTCACCGGCGATCGGATTCGCAGTGAATTACAACATCGGCGTGCTCGTCCCGTTCCCCGCGCTCCCAACGTGCCCGGCGGCGGCGTTGGCCGGCGGCTCCTCTTGGTGGGCTGGCGGCCCCGCCGGGTGCGGCGACTGCTTCTCGTTCGCGCGCGCCACGCTGCGCCGCGTCAACACCGTCACCGCTGCCGTCCTTGCCATGCGCTGCGTCTCCGTCTACATCAACCTCACCTTGACGAGGCATTCGCCGCCGCCCCAAGAAGGCCGCGTAGAGAACTGAGCGATCGATCGAGGGCTCGAGGCAGCGACATGGTAAAAATCCGTTCGAAAGAGGATGCAAATGTGCCGGGTTGTAGCGTTGTGCAGATGATAACCTTGCGGCCATTACACACGCCTCGCGCCTCAACGGGAAGCACGTAACGGAAGCGAATTCCTCGTCTGTGTATATTCTGACCTTGAGTAATTCTGGTGATTTTACAACGGAAGCTTTGGACAAACACAACACATCATGTTCTGACTTCACCTCAAAAGAATACAAAATAAATATACTGAAAAATGTTTCAATCATGTTTGCTGTCAAAGTCAGGTTAGAGCTACCCCTCAACTTATGTCAAGAGGGTACATAGAAATGGGCTATCGTAGCAACAAAATTGAAAAATAATGTCGCTCGATTTGCTTAAAAAAAATTGGTTTCCGTACTCTTTGACTCTTCCGTGCGTCTATGGCCGTGTTTAGTTGATGAAAATTTTTCGTGAAAAGATTTTGGGTATTAATTTTACCAATTTAGAAGTAGTAGATGTAGACGAAAAAGGTGGAAAGTTATATGGATAAGTTGGAAATCTCGAGAGGAATATAACGATGGTAATTAGAGGGTAATTAATCCATAATTAGCGGATAATTACTGTAGCATTACCATTGCAAATCATGGATTAAATAGGCTCATTAGATCCGTCTCGCGATTTACAGCCTATCCATATAACTTTTCACCTTTTTCGTCTACATTTAATACTCCATGCGTCTAAGATTCTCCTTTGATGTGATGGGTGAAAATATTTTAGATGGAAACTAAACACGGGCTATAGCTACAAACATAGTATTTCCGATGTTTGGATAGTCCAGGCCCGTCCTCGTGTTTTTCTTCTTTGACCTTTTGATTTGATCAAACTGAGCACTCCCATGTTTCTTGTTTGGTTTTGGCCCTCTCTTCTCTTGGCTTTCCCGAGCAAAGAGAATGGGAAGAGTTGTAGGCAGATACTGTTGATCGGTGTGCCATTGGGATTAATAGTGCTGCACACCTTTAGGAAGTTTCGAAGGTGAGCGTTGGCGTCCTCAATCGCCTTTCTGCAGAAAGGGCTGGCCTGGACCATGTTGACCAGGCCAGATCTCAGTTCAAATGCGCCTTCCTGTGCATTCGACAGTCCCGGGAAGTTGCTGCTGGACGGGGCTGAGAATTCATGGAGTGTCTTATTCGGTTGAGCCATTATCTCTGGTGACCCTGGAGCTGAAGAGTACGATGAACCTGAATCTGGTTCGGACTCGGAGTCAGATGACAACTCGAATGTATTGCTTGAGCTGAGTGAAATTTGAGGAGGAATGTATCTCCTTCGCACTACTCGTTCAATGCGTTCTAGATTAGGATCAAAGTTTGATGGTAGGTTGAAACCAGTCATGCACTACCCTGCAAACACATCAAAGATAGAAGGATATTGCAGCGGTGAGGTAACTAAGGTTAGTGGTTGGTAAATCTGTAAAGATTATCAAATAATTCAACAATAACTTTAGCCAATTGCTTCCCCGGCAACGGCGCCACAAATGCTTGTTGGCACTTCTTAGCGTCACGTTTTAGCAACGCTTCAAAGCGCGAAGATATATCGATGTATGCAAAAGGATTCTGCAAGCACGCAGAATGTACCTCGTTGTAGCACTTCACCTAGGGAGTTATCCCAGGGTATCGTATTTATATTTCCGCAGGGAAGCAGAATGGTTAAAGTGTATTGAAGAATGAAATGATATATCTTGCCAGAAATATCAAGCCACAAAACCTAGGGGGCACAAACTCTAAAGTTTGGGGATAATGGTCAAATAAATGACTGGATAGAAGGTCTAAAAGACCAGTGACATAGGAGCACCTAATTCTAAAGAAAAGGAAAGACGTTGGGAGAGACCGGACCTAGGACACTTCCTAACTCAGAGCAAAAGACACTCTAACATTAACCTAGACTCTAGCTTAGATACCGGGAACAGAGCTCGCTTCGACGGCTAGAACGGGAGAACCTCAGAATCAGGGTGAGAGAGGGGGTTCTCTGTGCTCAGCACTACTGTTATGAATACACCTGAACATCGTGGACTACGAAGGACGGCAGGACTATCACCACCTGCCGCCTACCACTGCAGTTCCGTAGCGGTGCAACACAGTTCCTAGTTAATCAACAAGCCAGACACCACATCTGCACTCCATGATTAAGATTTCTCTTGAGAGCCTGTCAAGAGAAATCCCCGTCTTCTCTAAGGCGTCTTACGGCCCAGTCAAGGCTGAGCAAACCCACGAGATAAAGCCCGGTAGAGCTAAACTAAACTCTACACTAAGACTAAAGGAGGATAGAACTTTACTCTAAAGAGAGCAAGATCTTTACTCTAAAAGAAGAGCAAGATAGAAAGATATAAGATAAACTTAAACTCTGAAGTAAAAAAGTAATTATATTGATAAACTCTTCAAATGAAGGAAATGTTACAAGAGCTTTACTAGAACTCCAAAGACTCCGAAGATCCGAGCTAAGCTCGACTCGACTCTACTCCCAACTCTAATCCTAATCTAAGAAATGGAAAATTGTGTTCAAGAGCTCCCTTCAAGTATAGACTTGAGAAGTGTGGTGTGTGTCTTGGAGTGAAGAGGAGGTGGCCTTTTATAGCCTCCCAAGGTCGGTAGTAACCGTAACCGTCACGCTACCGACCTGCTTAACTTCCACGCCGAAGATGGTCGCGTGAGGATGCAGCAGGGGGCGGACCGGCCTGGTGTAGGCCGATTGGCCTACACATGGCCCCTCTGGCAACCGCCTTCGTCGTGGACGCTCCTGATTGCTTCCTGAGTTCGGTAACGGTTGCGTTCGGTTGAGTCTTGTCCAAGAATCCTAAGTTGTGGGCCCTTCAATCCATGTTCATTCCACTCTAGGCCTTTCGGGTCCTTGGATGTAACCGACATCAACTTTATGCCTCCTGATCATCTTGGATGCTTAACTGAGCTTGTGGATCAGTGACGTGGCCAGACTTGGCCTAGGGAGGCCGGTCGGCCTGGGTTACGCCGGTCGGCCTGGCTTTGTGCCAGGTTTGGCCCTGGTTTCTCCTAATTTGTCCCGCAAGCACAGCTCACCCAAAACTTGTGGAATTGGTCAGTAAAAACATGTTTATGTATGGAACATGGTATGAATATCCTCATTTTACCGAAACGTTGATGGTCACTACGAGGTTATAATGGTCGTCAACACCACTTCAGTTTAGGATATCTCGAGCATATTTTTCTTGTGACAAGAGAATGCCATCCTTCTCCTTCTTCACTTCTATGCCCAAGAAATAATGCAAGTCTCCCAAGTCTTTGAGAGCAAAATCCTTCCTTAGATCATTCAACAATGCTGTAATAGCTTCTTGAGAAGAACCAGTGACAATTATGTCATCAACATAAATAAGCATAAACTAGTTGAAAACCCCGCGCCTTGCGCGGGCGCAATCATGTAAGAATACACTGTCCTTGCCAAAAAAAAGTAAGAATACACTGGCGTTGTATAATTTTAGTGAAGGGAGTAGGAAATGGGACAGTAGCCATGTTGTGGAAATCAGATGAGAAGGTGCAAGTGCAGCCATCGTATTTTGGAAAACAGAAGGACATAGTATAGAACGCAAGCAGTCACTCTTGCACCATAGTTGTCTTCTAGTCTAGCATCCCTTATATAAATCATAGATATAAGCTATTAGAAAGGAGGTTATATGATTAATTCTGGTTGAATAATTTTGCCAAGCCAAAAATGCATCAAGTGAATTAATTTTATGAGTGAAATAGCAACGAAGCGAATACCCTGTAACCAGCAGAACTTGATCATTAGACTAAAACAATGTACTGTTGAAGATAGACCAAAGCAGAAAACAGCACATGTTATTATTCTATTATTGTCTCGTTAGCGCAGTGGTAGAGAGCAGCTGGGTGCCTGGGTGAAGCGGATAAGGATGACGATGGGGGTGATCGGACGACAGCGGCGGGCAGAGAGCATCCAACGGCCAGTGATGGCTACTGTAGTTCTAGCAGTAACATTGTGTCACTGACAGGACACGCGTCAACCCGGGAAACCCGGGAAGGACAGGCAGCGGGCAGAACAGACAAAATCACCACTTTTAGAGATCTTATAGGATAATGTGACCTCTCCTTTACTATAGATGAATAGTGAGGTATCTGACTTTGATGAAATAAACCCAAGATCAATGAGCTTCGAGCTTAACCTCAAATACCAGGCTCGAGGCGCTTGTTCAAGCCATGTATTGCTTTGTCCAATTTACACACAAAATGTGGGAACTTACTATCTTCAAAGCCCGGTGGTTGTCTCATATATACTTCTTCTTCCAGAACACCATGAAGAAACACATTCTGTACATCTAGCTGTCTCAAACACCAATTTCTTGATATAGCAACAGATAGAACCAATCTAACAGTGGCAATTTTAACAACAGGGCTGAAAGTATCCTCATAGTCTATTCCATAACGTTGTTTAAAACCTTTAGCCACTAGTCTAGCTTTATATCTATCTATTGTACCATCTGCTTTTCTTTTAACCTTGTAAACCCATTTGCAATCAATTAGATTGTTACCTCTCTTAGGTGGTACAAGATGCCACGTCTGATTATGTTGAAGTTCATCATACTCCTCTTGCATGGCACGCCTCCACTTTGGATCATCCACTGCTTCTTGTAAACTCTATGGTTCACCTGTGGTACAAAGGTTTGCATTCCTGATTGTCCCATCAGTGTATACTTTGGGCTTCACAATTCCACTTTTGAGCCTGGTATGTGGACGAGTAGGCTGCGGAGAGATGGATGGCGCCATGTTATGATCAGTAGCCGCACCAGATCCTTGGTCCTGCACAGAGGATCCCGCTGCATTGCGTCCTGTCACGTTCTGGCTCAACGCGCTTTCGTGTAGCGAAGACAGGCGCCGACACGATCGTTGCTGATGTCAGGACCATGGGCTCCTGCGCAGATGTTGACGCGGCACCAAGGTTGTCCCCCCACGTGGCAAGCCAGGAGAGGCCATCGGAGGAGATGCAGGAGAGGACAGATCCTCTTCGGGATCGCCACCGAATCCTACAGGCGGATCAACACTGGATCCCGTGGCAGGATCGTCTACATCGTGTGCGCCAGTTTATACCTCAAGTTCTTCATCCTGTACTGCTGCAGTGCTTATATCAGGGTTAGGATTAGCACAACTTTGGTCAGCAAACATTACATCCCCATGATTTAATAGATGATCAGGAAGAAGAAGGGTCTCTTTGCACAATCTAGTACCGGCATTGGGATGAAGACTTGCAAAAGGAAAGTTTGTCTCATCGAAAACTACATCCCTTGAGATGTAAACCCACCCTGTGGTTGGATCAAGGCACTTGAAACCCTTGTGCATAGAGTTGTACCCAAGAAAGGCACACTTGATAGATCGAAAAGATAGTTTTCTAGAGTTATAAGGCCTTAGATTAGGCCAACATGCACAACCAAAGGTGCGAAGAGACTTGTAATCTGGCTTCTCACGCAAAAGAAGCTCAACTTGTGTACGAAAATCGATCACCTTGCTAGGAAGGATATTAATAAGGTAGGTTGCAGTGAGGAACGCTTCATCCCAAAATTTAAGAGGCATGGATGCATTAGCAAGGAGGGGAAGACCAACTTCAACTATATGGCGATGTTTCCTTTCAACTACGCCGTTCTGTTGGTGAGTATGCAGACATGACACTCGATGAGCAATTCCTATTTGCTGAAAAAAGGAATTCAATTTCTCATATTCCCCTCCCCAATCACTTTGCATTGCCATAATTTTTTCTGCCAAACTTTCTTTCTACAAGGCTTTGAAAATTTCGAAAGACTTGAAAAACATCAGATTTGTTTTTAAGGAGATAGATCCAAACATTTTGCTATAATCATCTATGAAGCTAACATAGTATGAAAATTTTCCAGCGGATAGAGGAGCAGGACCCGAAACATCAGAGTGAATCAAATCAAGAGGTGAACTCGAAACACTGGTAGATTTATTATAAGGAAGTTGATGGCTCTTTGCCTTTTGACAAGAGTCACACACGGTTTCAACCTCATGATCACTAACAAAAGAAATTTCATTGTCTTAAGGACACTCTCAACAATGGGAAAAGTTGGATGACCTAAACGATCGTGCCACCTAGTGGTGGACACTTTATTGACTCCATAGACTTGCTTGGATAAACTTCCATAGCTACAAACATAGTATTTCCAATATTTGGAGAGTCCAAACTCGTCTCCGTGTTTATCTTTGACTTTTTATTTTGATCATACTGGGCCCTCCCATGTTTCTTCTTTGGTTTTGGCCTTCTTCACAAGCTTCGTAATTGGACCTTCGGGTACATTTATAATCGGCGATGAATATATTTCAGTTGTCTTCTTAATTTTCTCAAACTGCCAAAATTCTTCCTTAATTGCTACCTAATTGTTTATAAGGACATCATCAACACTCTGCAAATATTATCAAAAGAATTAGGAAGTGAGTGCGAACTGTTCTAGAATAATCTTCTAACTGTTTTTACAAATATCTTTCACAACTATTTGATTTTTAAATACTTTGCATACAACTCAAATTATCTACTTTAAAAATATATATAAACATACATGGATGAAATTTTAAACCTGAAACAATAGTGGAAAAATAATGACAATTATTATCACTAAACATTACATATATAATAAACAAAAATAACATACTATATGACATGAACTTACTACTTTGCATATCCCTTCAATATGAGGATGAAGTAGAGAACTACTTACTCCAAATAGCATCTCAAGAGTAATTTCATTGTCATCTGATTGTGTTGTACCATAGCGTCTAAATACATTCTTCTTTTTATGTACATCATGTGAATTCTTTTTTTCCTGAAACTTGTGAGGACATTCTATTTTGTTTGAACCCTCGCTCGTTTGAAGATTAATAATACGGGATTGGATACCTTCAATTGCCAAAATAATTTGTCTTAAAGAATATTGTTCTAGAACTGCATTACTTTCCTTTGACTCTAGCAATGTATCATTTGAACCAATACTGCTTTTGGAGTCCTCGACATCTGTATTAAAACTAATGATATAAATTATTACAGATTGATAATAGGATATAGTCTACACAAAAACAAGATAACAACAAATACAAATAAAAAAATTTGTCTCTAATAACTAGTGATATGTGTATCAACATATACAAAAGTTATCAAAAGAAATCAATTCAGAAAAATATAAACAACATGCAAGACATATTCACAAAATACATACAAAATATAGTATAATATTTAAGTAACTCAACGCGCTTATTTTTTCCCAACCAAGTTTTTACAAATATGTCTATTGCTAAATAGCGGTATCAATGTTTCAGCTAGAATTACATTCAACAAATAGTATTTTTCTGTTACAATGGGGCACTATAATGTGACATCCTAGTGTTCAAACCAACACAAAACAAAGCTAAAGAACACGCGTGGATACCATTTTTATTTTTAAACTTTTCATGTTTATTTATCCAACAATCAAAGCTAGATAATAAAAATAGTGATCCTTACTTCAATTCAACAAAGATTTGAGTAAATGGGCACAACAAAAGCCCCAACATACCTAATAAATTATTAAAGCCCTCAGTAACCGAAAGCTCATTGTCAGCTCCAAATCTTTGATTCTCTATTCTACTCTTGTTTTTTGCAAAATAATGGATTATTGAAATACTTAATGCTCCATTATTATCAAGCATCAACATGAAACTAATTCAAAATAATATAGATACTCTTGCAAGGTAAAAATATTTTTAGACCTATAAAATGAATAGTATATGATGTCTAACCATGATTATAATAATAAAATATTTTATGCTTCTTGATGTACGCCGATGTGTCTGTGTTGTCTTCATATTGTTTTCTTTTTTTCCTCTTCATAGTTTCATAACTTGGAAGGTTCAACTGACGTAATTCTGATTTACCTCTATCTTCTTTAATCATCTCCAACTGTAGATACTTTTGATGATTAATTAAAGCAAGTTCCTTATCATATTTTGCTACTTGTGACAAAAGATCATTCATACACAGCTCCAACCATTGACATCGCCACCTTTCTCGGCTAATAAACTTCCTCCAATCAAGAGTCACCTTTTTCTTTCTGAAACAATATATTCATGCTATTTACAAACTAATAATAAAATGAAGAGTATATTAAATATACCTTTCTAATTATCATAAAAAAGAACACAATATAAGTATTCTAAAAGATACCCAAATTATTAACAATTATCTATCCAATTCCTCCACATAAAATAGTACAACAACCATACTTTCACATTCGCGGGAAAGTCTTGTTTCATGCATTGAGTTTTTGCATCACAAAATAGTGTAACAGTGGACGTTAATCTTGCAAAAGATAGTATGATGTATGTTAACAAACGAGAGATAATAAGAACATAAAACACATATTCCTCCTATGATGGGGTGAAGAGTAAAAGCGCGATGTAACTGCAAATGATTTCCATTATTTTCTTCTCCAGTCCAATAACACTATACTAACTGAACAACTCACCTGATAATATGTGACACACTAGGAGTATCATGCACATTGATACAAGAATAAAGGGGTGATTCCACTTCCATGATGCCTGCATCTGATTCCGTGTCATCATCAGATCCAAATCCAGAATCGCCAAATGAACTTGAGCAGTCTGTGCTATCCCCATGCTCATCTTCAGCAACCTCGTCTCCAAACGAACTAAATGGGAGCACTGGATCCTCGTCATAATCCACATTCTCCGGTGGTTCGGATTTGACAACCGCATTGGGAGCCTTCATGTCAGCATCGCTATTGTTGCTAGAATCTGTAGGAGCTGGCGCATGACAACAGAGCGGGATAACCTAGCTCTTGCGTGTCTGACCAGAACAACCTCCGCTCCTTCTCTAGTGGCGTGCAAGATCACCCTGCGGATTCAATTGTACGCGGACATTAGAAATAATGATTCCAAGAAAATATTAAGATTATTTTTTTAAAAAAAGCAACGGGACAAATTGGATGGATTAGAGCACGAGCATTCCCACCCAATAACTGTTGCAAAAAGATCGAATTTAAATCATGGTCAGATCCGAATACCAATACCATACGTTAGGGGTTTAGGTATTTTGATTTCGCGCAGCAGGATGGAAAGGGGAGTCTTTTACGCCTATACCATTAAGAAAGTTACCACTTACCTGTGTGCTACAAAAAAGTTATCAGATACCTGTGTGCCATGAGCTCAAGTTTTGTTTATCCGTGTGCCATTCCGTCCACATTCCGTGAGAACTTAACAGTTTCATGGCTCTGACATGTGGGACCCACGTATGGAAATGACTATTTTGCCCCTCTCTCATTTTCATCTCTATTCCTCTCTCGGTCTCGCTCCCGTGCCTGGACTCCAACCGCTCCTCCCTGGCTCCCAACCCTAGACCGCCGTCGTCGCCTCCGGCCAGATCCCACGTTCCCAGGCCGACGCCCCGCCTCTTGTGCTCCCAGGCCCCGCCTCCTACGCTCGGCCGCGCTCGCAGGCCAGCACGCCCAGGCCGTGCACTAGCAGGACTCGCCCCCAAGCCGCGTCGCCCCTAGTGAAAGCAGCAATGTAACCCAAACCTCTCGTCATTGCTCGCATATACGTGATGGCTGCATATGTGCTGAGCATGCACTCTTGTTCATCTGTAGGATGAATGTTGGCTTGGGTAGTGAGCCTCCTGACATTTCACAGTGGGAAATTGGTATCGGACATTCCGTAGAACTAAGCATTCAGGAGGATAGTGAATCCCTTGCTAACCCAAACCATTCAATGAGCATATGGTGTTGATAATGAATGCTTTTTTCTTGACATTGTTAGTGAACATAGAGCACCTCCCAATTCCACTAGTCAATCTGAACCAGACAAATTGTTAGATGATGAACTAGAGAAAGATGAAGTAGATGAATTAGAGGAAGATGAATCTCTATCTGATGATAAAATAGAGGAAGATGTCATTGTTACAGATAGAGAGCCTACACAGAAACCTGATGCGGACTATGACAAAAATGATCCTCCTGTGGCAGTAGGCACTATGCATAAAAATTGCTCTATAATAACTATGAAGTGTTGAACTATATTAAATAAATTTGTTTATTATGAACAAGGTACACGAGCGCTATGAGAATTTTTTGTGTGCTATATTTATGCTTGCCTCAAAGGACATGTTATTAGCATCTATGCTACCATGTTAGGACACTGTGTGTCGCATCCATAGCAATGTGCGGGCACTCACCTAAAATGAGTTAATAATTTATTAATCCAACAAATTTAACACTTTGAAAAATCATACTAACATTCAAAAATAACATATAATCAACATTTTTGAAACACATATCAATATTTTGTAGAAAGTAGAACAACCAACATTTTCTATAGGCTACATATGAGTAGAGCACATTCAAATATATTTTCCAAAAGATATAAGATCAACATTTTTGAAATGCTAGTTTTTTTTTAAATTTCATCTTGTGCCACGGGTGAAGAAACCAGGCATATATGGGAGATGGGGACATTGGGGAGGAGACTCGTATTCGGAAATCGGAACCGGAAGGCTTAGCTGAAAACCGACTTCGCATGATGCATGGGACGTCGACGTCTCCCTGTGTCCTGTGTTATGTTCCGAATCCAATCTCAAGTTCTCAACACGACAATATCGTCAGCTGCACATCAGATTTCCCGTCCATCCCCAAAGTCGCGTTCTCCGATCTGATCCCGTCGGATCCGCTCCCTCGATTCCCTTGGAGCTCATGGAGGATCTCGACAAGGCCTTCCTGACGGACCTAAGCGCAGGAGATGACACGGCGTGCTGCGCGTCCGTGACCTCTTGATTCCGGGCGGCGTCGATTTCCTCCGACGAAATGGGGAGGGTTCGCGACGCAGCCGCCGCCGCACTGCGGCTGACGTTGCGGTCGCTAGCGACGGCCAAAATCCGCCAAGCGCAGCAGCAGCCGCCGCAAGCCCTTTGTGCTCGAAGCCGCCGCACTAGAATCTTCCGGCTACGAGAAGGACGATGACATCATCGAGCCGGCGCCGCCAGTGTTGAGGGCCCGAGACATCGACGCTCGATTGCTGGAGCGCAAGGTAGCGGCAGCGTTCCCGGAGCTGGATCCTCTCCGGTGCCGGAAGCTCGCCGAGGAGACATTCGAGATGCTCGCCGGCTTGCATCATGATGACGGGCACGCCGAGAACTGGATCGCGGAGCTGTTCGAGTACAGGGAGCTCAGCCTCGTCAGCCTGCTGGTCAGCCAGCGGAACCTGATCGTGCGGTGCGGAGGATCCGACTGGCGCGGGACGGAGAGGAGTAGCTGCGCCGGAAGACGCAGGCTTCTGCAGCTATAAGTTAGGAGCAAATGAGTATCCGGGATGTGCCAGACACATAGTTAAGTTATTTAATCTTGTGTCATTTGGAATGCGAGTAGTAGTTATGGGAGTAATAGAAAATATGAACAGATATGGTTCGACTGTTTTCTTCGCCAAATCTATGAGAATTGACTGTTGGAGGGCTAGTATTTATGTTGATCTGTATGGCTAATAATCGCTCGCCTTCACACTTCCTGATTGAGTTTGTCAGAATGAGGGGTGACCGGGTGAGCAATCGGTGTCTCTTTTTTCTCGGTGAGGTTTTCTGAAAATGGGAACAGAAACCACTATAAGAAACATACTCCAAAAACTTTGCGCTTGTATGGCAATTGATCAACAAGGTTTGTCAGGACCATTTCCACTGCATCTGCATGTATTCATTCTCATCACCTGCAATCTCAAGAGACAGTAGCTGTTCATAGATTTGTTGAGATCTAGAGGAAAAATAAGTGCTCATCAGTTATCCCTCTGCATCTCTTTTCCTCTGTTTTTTCTTCTACTAGGTGATACATTTTTTTGTTGACTATACTTTTCAAGTGCAAATCTCTTGAAGTTGGGTAAGATTAGAAAAAAGCTTGCCTCCAAAGTCGAAAGGAATCTTGACTAGTTGTACTCGCACTCGCACCCAAAGTCTCAGTTTGCTGGAGAAGGACGACGGATAGTACGTGCAGGCGTACTCGACCTCTCTGCAGGTCGAATCGGAAGATGAAGAACTGAAGGTATCAATAATAACGTACAGAATCACCAAAGATGTCCCTCTCGGAAACAATGAAATGGACTCTAGCTAGCTTCTGCTTTTGATCAAGAAGAGTATTAATTGCTCAACTGGCCTGGATTACATGGACTAAACCAAAATGTTGCGCATTGAGAATCTATATCAGGCACGCATCAACAATCACAATTTTCACTCAACTTTATTCATCCATGAAAACCATAATCGGAGCACTAGATATCAGTAGACCATGGCGAGTCACTCATGCATTTGGGCAGAAGATGACGAAGTACTGGTGGTAGTGGTAGACCCTGTCAGCCTTGCACGTGCGGACCTCGCCGGCGCAGCCCGGGCCCATGCACCGGATCGGGGTCGCGTCCCTGCCGGACCTGTCGTCGCACACGAAGCTCATGGGCAGGTTGAACCCGTCGGCCACCGAGATGTCATAGAAGTCGTCCTCCGCGCCGCCGCCGCCGAGCGTGAACTCGGCCAGCGTCGCCGGGGGCTTCCCAGAGAGCTCGCAGTGCAGGGCGCCGGCGCAGTCGCCGGTGGCGCACCGCCCGTGGTCGCCGGCGGTGAAGTTGCAGTCGGTGCGGCCCCAGATCCTGCCGCCGGTGGTGCCGGCGGGCACCGTGAAGAGCCACCCATGGCCGGGGTTGAGCTGGGTGCCGCCGCCGGTCGGGATGGCGGCGGGCCACACCGGGAAGGGGCACAGGTTGGTGACGATGAAGGTGGCTGCGCTGGTGACGCCGGCGCCGGCGGTGAGGGCGACGACCACCACCAGGAGGAGGAAGAAGGCTGGCTTGGAGCCGGCCGCCGAAGACGCCATTGGCGACTAGCTTTGCGCGCGGTGGTTGCTTTCGTACGACTTGTGTGTTAGAGCCTGGCTAGAGGCTAGGATAAAGAAGGGCACACTGCAGCTGCAGTGCACGATGCCTGTATGTATAGAGATAGCGAATGTCTCTCGGGGCAGGGTGACAGTACTAACTACTAAGATACCCTCCTCCATCGAGTCACCAATGCTCGTAATGTACCCATGTTCTTCAGGGCATGTTTGGGATTTGGGAAGCTGTTACGAGGTGAATGGTTGATGGTTCATCCACGTAGCTTATTAAGAGTTAATAAGGGTTCGGAATATAAGTCAGATGAAGCTGCTGGTTTTGGATCAGCGTTTTTCAGATTTAGAAGCTAGGTTGCTTGGATTGGAATGGCTTTCTAATCCTGCGGCAAGCTGCAAGCTGCCATGCCCAGAAATGAGATAAAGGCGACCTCTAGTGGAAGAAACCCATCACTTATTCTGCAACTGCTCACCACTTGTGGCTTGTTCTAGCCATGTTCAACTATTGATTTGGAAGTGTATTGGGCAGAGATGGGAGCATGTGCAGTTGCTGCTTGTTTTGCCAATAATAGGGCCGGAAGAACTTCGACTGTAGGTTCCTTAGATGAATGGTGTATGCCTTTTATACAATTAAACTGTAGGTTTTGCAATACGCAGTCATAACTGAATGGAAAGTGTACTTGTGAATACAATTTTCACTGGTAGAAATTACTTTTACTACCAATGATTCCATGAGAAAGCTGCATCGATTGAAAAGGGTATTTTCAATAATAACAGAGGTGGATAGTGTATGTATATATTTAAGAGTTACTTTAGATTTTCTTTTATAATGGCACGTGCAGTTAATTTTTAGAAAATGATGGCTACATACTATCAATGATAATTAAAATATACCGATGCTATACATTTTTTCGCAAGATGATTTATGATTTACCTCTTTTACTATGAGCCAGTTGTTAGAATAAATTTAGAGGCTCCAAAACTAATGGTCCTAAAGTGGCGCACCCATTTAGTACCGGCTGGTGTTATTGGCCGGTACCATGCATGGTTATGGTCAGTGCCAAAACGTAGCGCATCTGTTGTCTTGTCATTGATCGATATCAACTTAACAAGTGAACTGGACATTTCCATTGAGGAAAATTAGGGCACGAAATGCAATAGAAGAAACTTTTCTGAAGTCTCGCTAGGCGCGTGCGCGCACATTATTACAGAGCTTCATTTCTCACCTGCAATAATTCACAGACGAGACTCGGGAGAGGTAAAGAGGAGCACGTTCTCGGCTGCTCGATCGGAACGACCTTCCCAAAATGGAAACACACGCTTTGAAAAGATTCAGATTATAGTGGCGAAAAGAAAATGGAGTACTCTCCTACTGTATCTGTATATGCACCTTCCAGGAAGCTTCTCGTCGATCGGTTTATTGCGCATCAGCCTTGTCTGGTGAAGATCGGGCCATGCATACCACGTACTAGAGCAGTGCCATAGGTACGCAGGCTATAACTTTGAAACATGAAATGAGGAACTTGGTGCAGTCGGAGCGATCTTGCTTGGAAGATGCATCACATTTCACATGGTTAGTTCGCCCCAGAATTCTGCACTTGTATGGTCACTGATCAACGTGACGAGCCAAACTTCTCGGCAACGAATTCTGGTGCAGTCAGAGCGATCTTGTTTGGAAGACGTATCACATTTCACGTGGCTAGTGCGCCTTAGAGTTCGATCTGCACTTGCATTGTATGATCGCTTCGCTGATCAACGTGACTACCAAAACTTCTCGGCAACGAATTAAAGGCTCACTAGCTAGGACGATTCTGATCAGCAGATTCATTTCCTTTCCTCGATCACCTGCAGCACATCTCGAACTAGTCGACGATGTTCGCTCTCTTGTTCAAAGAAAAAGTGGGGAGAAGTGATGGGTCCGAACGAATTGAACCATGAAATCTCACTTTAAAAAGCTGTACGTCTTGAAAGCAATATTGATCGTGCTTACATGGAAGTATTCAAGTATCTGTACCCTAGTAGGAGTATGCCATACCACAGCACAGCACATGCATGCAGACGTGGGTCCCACCCCAACGGAGAATCCGGACGTCACCCACGGCGCAAAGCACGGCTTCAGCATTCCCGTCAGGAGTGCATGACGAGCAGGCAGCAGGCAAAGTGCTGCGCCCGTGAGAACCCAATGCGCATTTACCGACTACGGAGTACTGTAGTAGCTTGCAGATGCGACATGGTAAAAATCCGTTGGAAAGAAAATACAATAATCTCTCGTGGCCGTTAGAAAACAAAGTGAAAAACAATGGAATGGAATTCATTGATGGGGACTGTTGCTTTTATACAAGGTGAATGAACATTTGGCCCTTTGGAGGCATCCCTTCGGGAGAAGGTGTCTTTTGGAGGCACCCCTCACATGAGGGGGTTTCCCCCTTTCCTAAGGATTAACTAATTACATAAATAACTAATTAATTACACTAATTGATCACTAATTAATTTCTTAACACTCCCCCTTAATCAATTGTTTCTTGAGATCTTGTAAACAGTCCATGAGTGATTCCTTCGATCTTTAGAAATTGTATAGGAAAAACTCCTCCAAAAACCCTATGGGAAAAATTGAGGAGAAACCTAGTTGTATGTGTTTATGCCATCAAAACTCCTTTAAAACCCGATGTAAAAATATAAGGAGAAAATGATATGGTATATGTGATTATTGTCTCATTGTAAACTCATATGAGAAAAAACCTTGAAAGGAAAAACTCATAAGAAAGTTTGAGATCAATAGTATGATCTGTGGATCGTATTTGAATAATCTCCCCCAAAACCCAATGGGAAAATATGAGGAGATAAATGATATGTCTTTGAGACCTTCTTAAAAACTCTTGTAGAGAAAACAGAAGATATGACATGAAATATGTCTTGAATATCATCCTTTAAAAACCCCAGTGGAGAAAATAAGTGATATGACATATATTCTTGTATTGATATTGTCTCATTAAAACCTTTATGAGAAACCTTGTGAGGAAAAACTCATATAGGAAAAAGGAGTACAATATGATGTTTGAACAGATTAAAATTTCAGGAGAGTCTCCCTGTGGGGACCATCTTTTGGAAGTCCTTTAATCACCTGTATCAGTCCCTAGATCAGTACGCTGATACATGTTTTACACAGGTTTAGAATCTGAAACAATAAATGGCGCAACAAATAAAGAATAACTACATTCGCCTTAGCGATAAGCGGCATTATGACCCATTCCTTGGAGGGAATGGACCGAGGTGCCCTACACGCCCATGTACCTGTAACAATTGAAAGCAAGACTGAGTACACTTATAGTTGGTACTCAGCAAGTCCTATGCAGGGGAGTAAGGTTATTCTTTGGTGGAAATGCAAAGTAAGGTTATGTTTATAAACAGGGGGTGGGAGCGAAGGATCAAAATCTCTAAAATTACCAATAAAAAAGGATTTAGAGAGACTCTTGGAGTTGCTCTGAGGGGGTTTCCCCTTTCTCTAAGGATTAACTAATTACATAAATAACTAATTAATTACACTAATTGATCACTAATTAATTTTATTAACAGTGGCCACGCACGCCTCGCTCCTCAACGGAAGCGAATTTCTCATTCCTGTTTTTTGTTGGAAGAAATTAAAAGAGATTCTCCAGCTAGTAGAATCTCTTTTTTCTTCTTCTTTGAATCAATCGCTGAAATTACCGCATCTAGGGATTGCCCCACAACCACAAGCCATATATCCACCACCACCGTTTAAAGGTGGGGGTGGTTCGGTTCGAACCATCGGTTCATCGAACCGATCCACAGAAGCTAACCTAATGGGATCCTAAGCCAACCCATGAAACAATGGAGGGGCAACGGATCAGAACCGATTAACCGAAGGATCGCGTGGGTCGAACCTTTTCCTTCGACCAAACGTCGGCGGCGGCGGCGCCACCTCGACCGGTCCGCCTCGCTTTCCATGGCGACTTTGTTGCCCCCGTCCCCTCGCTCCTCTATCTACTGCCGGCTTGCCGAGGCTCACTGCGCCGCCGCGTCGCTGACCAAGTGACCCTGTCACCACCGCCATGGAATCTGGTACAGCCATGAACGCGCACAGCCGAACGGGGTTCTCTCCCTTGTCCCTACAACGTCACCCAGGTCGCGCCGCGGCGGTGCCTCGGTCTTCCTCAAACTGCAGGTGGCCGCGCGCGACAACCGGGTGGGTCGACCCGCAAGATCCGTTAGAGCGTCTGGTTCAGCCAGTTCTGATAAATGGATAAAACGGTGCCCTAAAATTTTTAGAATGGATCGGTGGATAGTCCAGGGTCGCTTCATGGAGCAACCACGTCCATCTTTAGTGGCGTGCCTCGCCAGGACGGACGGCCGTCCGATCGCTTTGATCTGGTTCGCCACGCGCACAGCCCCCAACCCCTTCCGACGGCTAGAAAACCCCAATTCCATCCCTTCTGTGATCGGTCTTCTCCTCCTCCTCCCTCCCTGCCTGCAGACGTGGGTCCCCCCTACGGAGAATCCGGACGTCACCCACCACGCAAGGCACGGCTTCAGGAAGCAGGACTCAGGAGTGCATGACCAGACGACTCGAGAGAGATAAGAGGAGCACGTTCTCGGCTGCTCGATCGGAACGACCTTCCCAAAATGGAAACACACGCTTCGAAAATATCAGATTACAGTGGCGAAAAGAAAATGGAGTACTCTCCTACTGTATCTGTATGCACCTTCCAGGAAGCTTCCCGTGGCGTCGATCGGTTTATTATTGCGCATCATCAGCCTTTGTCTGGTGAAGATCGGGCCATGCATATCACGTACCAGAGCAGTGCCATTGCCATAGGTACGCAGGCTATATAACTTTGAAACATGAATTGAGGAACTTGTTGGTGCCCCCATCAGATCTTGCTTGGAAAGACTTGTCACATTTCACATGGTTAGTGCGCCCTAGAATTTTGCACTAGCATTGTATGGTCACCGATCAACGTGACTAGCTAGCGAAACTTCTCGGCAACGAATCAAAGGCTCACTAGCTAGGACGATTCTGATGAGCAGATGAGATTCATTTCCTTTCATCGATCACCTGCAGTCTCGAACTGTCAAGTGACACTAGCTAGACGATGTTCACACTCTCTTGTTCAAAGAAAAATGGGGAGAAGTCGGGTCCGAATTAACGAATTGAACCATGAAATCTCACTTTAAAAAGCTCTGTCTAGCTTGAAAGCAATATTGATCGTGCTTACTCGTACATGACATTGCCCCATGAGAGTATTCAAAGTATCTGTAGTAGGAGTATGCGGTACGTATATATGCCATAGCACAGCACAGCACATGCATGCAGACGTGGGTCCCACCTACCCATACCGAGAATTCGGACGTCACCCACCGCGCAAAGCACGGCTTCAGCATTCGTCCCGTCAGGAGTACGTGCATGACCAGCAGGCAAAGTGCTGCGCCCCGTGAGAATCCAATGCGCATTCTTGCAGATGCGACATGGTAAAAAAAAAATCCGTTCGAAAGAAAATACAAATGTGCCGGGGTTCTACCGTTCGACCGGCGGCATCACGATCACCGCTCGACCCAGTTCGTACCCATGCCGGATCGAGTCCGCTCATCAACAGGAAGACTCACATGGCAAGCTCTCAACCTTTCCGAAAATGGAGGGATGCACGATGCAGCACGGACGCATCCTTCATTTGTGCACCTCCCTCGACGCTTCCGCCGGCTTAAAATGCTGATTGGCTTGCACTTGATAGAGTACTTGCGCATTTAATTTGCCTGCTTAAAATCGAACTTGCATACACATGTGTAGCAGTGTGCCACAGGCCATAGCTGCGGAACATTTGTTGTGAAACCTGACAAAAAATGGGGTTTTGTTGCCACCGGCGTCTTCATGGCACTCTTCCATCCATTCGAAAAGAAAAGGAACTTTTATCCAAAACAAAACGAAGAGAAGAAAAGAAAAGGCAGGGAGGAAAAGCAAGAGAAAGGGGAATTGGGGTTTTGTTGCCACCGGCGTCTTCATTGGCACTCATGGGTCATGGCCTTGTTTGCCACACGGCATCATTCGTGATTCGTGGATGACAATGCCGAGGGCCATCAATTCACAGAGAGATAATGGATGGTGGAGAAACTTCACGCACATGGGCCCTGTTTGGATCCATGGGTTAGAGTTAGTTTGAGCTAGTTGGAGCTCAACTAACCCTAAAGGATCCAAACGGGAGGGTTAGAGTGGAGTTAGTTGCATCTAACCCACCCAAAAAACTATCTCAACCAAGGGGTGCTAATTGGAGCTAGTTGAGGTGGGGCCCGCTGAAAATATCCATCCGCCTCCCCTAGCTCGACTCGTCTCGTCTCGTGCATCCGACTCGATCCATCCGCTCGACTCGTCTCGTTCCGCCGCCGCTCGATGCTCCGCTGCCCCTAGATGCGCCGCCGCCGCCGCCGCAGGGAAGAAGAAGCAGGGCGCCGCCGCCCCTCGATCTCCGCTGCCCCTAGATGCGCCGCCGCCCCTCGATGCTCCGCCTCCCCTAGCTTCCATGCGCCGCCGCGTCCTAGCCTCCATGCGCCGCCGCCTCCTATAGCTCGGCCACTGCCGTCCACAGCTACGCTCGGGAGCTCTGGTCGCCATCCATCCATCCACAGCTCGGCCACCGCCGTCCACTGGTCGCCATCCCCTAGCCGGAACTCTGGTCGCCGTCCACTGGTCGCCATCCCCTAGCCGCAGCTCAAGGCCATCGACTTCGGCCTCTCCATCTTCTTCAAGCCCGGTAAGCTCCCGCCACCAAGATCTGCCCCAGATTAACATCTTTTTATGCATATGCCGATGATCTGTTGCCAGCAATTTTTCTCTAGGGGAATTTTGACAGCAATTTGCCGCCACAAATGATCTGTTGCTTTGGCTGCAATGCAATCATCTTGGCAATTGTTCTAAATTAACATCTTTGTTCTAAATTAGCAATCATCTTGGCAATTGTTCTAAATTGATTGTGGTTTTATGATCTAATTTACCTGCTTTGTGATGTGTGCCTTTGTTAAATGTGTGTATGCTATTTTTCAGTTTTTTTGTGTGTTTCTATCTCTATATTTTTTTGTATTATGCTTTTGTTTTTTTTTTTGTTTTTTTAACCAACTGATCTTTACCCCTCCTGCTAAGCTCAAGGTGTGCATGCCGTCACTGTGAAAACTCGGCCTGCCGTTATACTCCATATTTCTTGAACGTAGAACCTCAAAAGGTATCGCTCCTGAGTAAATTTCTTGCTGCCTTTGGTCCAAAAAGTGGTCCACTCCCATTGTTATGTAACCCGCCCAAGGCTGGTGCATGATAACCCAGACTAACTGAAGTCATTGATCTAGTCAGAAGAGCTTCACTAGGCATTCCTTGCATGCCAGCATGGTAAGTTGGCCCCTCAAGTCCAACGGAATGAAACTGAGATACCAGCGAATCAATGTTAGATGTCACTGGGGACAACAAACCAGAAGAACTTCCAGCAGAAAAAAATGGTTTTGGAAGCAGCCAGTTCTCCCATGTTCCACGCCTTCTTAGCTTATCACCCTGTTAAAGCATAAAAGAATTATTCAAGCCTTTAAGCGAGTAGGATAGAGTGATTTTAGCAGTTACTAACTCGTGCCCAATGGAATGATGCTAACAATGCTTGCTTGTTAGAATTGTGCCTGGAACAACGTGCAGCAGGAACGTATAATGGTGCACAAATGAGTGGTGAAGGTTATCAAGCTGTTATCGATGGCTTACTTGCTAGAAGGAGGTTGGTGTATAGCCGTTCACAGGTGAAAAACCAGATAGTTGTACTTAAAAACACCCACTCTTTCTGGCGATACTTGCAAGTACACACAGGGTTGGGAAGGAAAGCTGACGGAACAATTGATGCTGAGTCTGACTTCTGGATAACACATACTCCCTCCATATTGGTATTAGATGATGTTTAGGACAAGGTTTTAGTCAAACATTGGGAATATAAATCACGAATAATTTTTAAGTCGTTGAGTTTGGAAATGTGAAAACCATATGAATAGATTTGTCTTGAGAAGTATTTTCAGAAAAGTATACATATATTATTTTTTAATAAATATTTTTGTAAAAATGAGAAGTCAAAGTTACGTTTTGGAGACCGTGTCGTTGTCCTAAACATCATCTAATACCAGTATGGAGGGAGTACAGAGGTTTATTTTCTTGTCGATCTACACTGATTATTTTCTTGCCCTGCTGCACATATGTTTTGCAACTCACAATCATTTTATTTATTGCTGCAGAAAAAACCATACCTAAAGAAGCTGCAGTGGGGTCCTCCAGCAAACGAGGACTTGCTTGACCAACTGTTTAGAGGCTCCACTGTGGATGGAAGCACAGCCTATGTGCCTGGAGATGACTATGGTGAGAATCATGATGAGGAGTTTCAAACAACACCTGGAAGTACAAACAATCAGAGAGGCAAAAGGTCATTAAGCAGTTCAAGCACTTTGACAAGTCCACTGAAAAAGAGCAAGAGCCCAATGTTGAAGGTTGTGAAGGACATAGCCAGTACCTTCAAAGAGTCTGTCACAATCAACACTAACCAAATGCTGAAACATGCAAGTGAGAAGGCTGCTTTTTCTGTCAAGAGGTGTCAGGAGCTGGCATTTGAGTGTGGCGTTGAGCGAACTGTTGAAGCTGTCTATGCAATGTCCAAGATGTTCGAAACACAGTACCAAAGGGAGTTCTTCTGTGGCCAATTAACTCCTGACCTTAGGCTGGGTTACTTTAAGAAATGGTGCAGGGACAACTTGGGGTAGTTAGGATCTATTTGGAGCTTAAGTCCATGTGTTGCTCTGTTAAGATGTTAAACCTATCATCTTTATGTGATGTGTTGAACCTATCATCTTTATTTTTATCTGTGGGCTGAATTAATTTCATTTGCTTATACTGTTGTGGGCTGAAATATTATTTTTCACATTAAGCAAGTGTTGACCATATTATATGTGGGCTGAATTAATTTTTTACATGTGTTGAAGCAGGAAGAAGATCATGGCACCATGTTCGAGGAAGAAGAAGATGATGATGGAGGAAGTACAAGTGAGGATGAGATTATATCCATGTGCCGTAACAATTTGGTGCAGACCCAGAATTTGATGGTGCAATTGATTCCTATCTTGGGTATGTACTCTGATAACTACTTTGTGAAACTACCTAGGAGGGTCAATGGAGATTCTGGCTTGGATTGGGTCATGGAAACACTAGCTCGAGATAACCAATGCTACAACATGTTTAGGGTGGAGAGACCTTTATTTAACAGGCTACATAATACTTTGGTCCAGTCATATGGGTTGAAGTCCACTACAAAATTGTCATCTGTAGAGGCTCTTGCTATGTTTCTATGGATTGTTGGTTCATCAGAGTCTGTTAGACAGGCTGACAACCGTTTTAGGAGGTCTATGGAGACAATTAGCAGGACATTTTACAGAGTTTTGGGATGCATCCTTAGGTTAGCACATGACATAATTGTACCCAAGGACCCAACATTTTCAGAGGTGCACCCAAACTTAGAAAATCCATCATTTTGGCCACACTTCAACGACTGCATAGGAGCTATAGATGGGACACATGTGAAGGTTGTGGTGGATAAGAGCAAGAGGATTCCATATTTGAACAGGCACAATGAAACCAGTCAGAATGTGCTTGATGTTTGTGATTTCGACATGAGATTTACCTTTGTGTTGTCGGGATGGCCTGGTTCGGCACATGATATGAGAGTTTTCAAAGACGCCGTGAGTACTTATCAACACAAATTTCCACATCCACCACCAGGTTTCCTACTTGAACTAACTTGCAACATTTTTTATCCAATAGGATTTGTTCGTCTAAGTCTCATTGTGTGCCTGCCTTTCACAATATGCAGGGAAGTACTATGTGGTTGATGCGGGCTACCCAAATCGGCCGGGGTACCTTGCACCATACAGATGTACAAGGTACCATGTAGAGCAATGGCACAATGGACCGCTGCCGCAAGGTATGAAAGAAACCTTCAACCATGCACATGCCAAAGTTAGAAATGTCATAGAGCGATCTTTTGGAGTGTTGAAGATGAAATTTAGGATTTTGTTGAACATGCAAAGTTTCCAGTGGAAAAGCAAACTAGAATTATTGTTGCTTGTATGGCACTTCATAATTTCATTCGAGAGAGCAGAATTGCAGATAGGGAATTTGATACTTGTGATGCGGATGAAAATTATAACCCAATGCCTAGTTCTTCGGCATCCGCATGGCCAGAAGATGAACTTCATGTTGAAGATGTCAACATGAATGCCTTCCGTGATGAGTTGGCTCATGCTTTGTTTCATGGAGTGTAATTTTTTTTATGCTTGATTGAGAACTTGTATATAATTGGGACATCTCATTTGTATGGACAAAATTATGATATCTCCAATTGCACATTTTTGAATTTATTGGTCAAAATTATGTCGATCCTGCTCGTGAACTTGTTCCAATTGCACATTTTTGAATTGTACGCAGCCTTGTACCGCCAGACCAAAACTGCACGCAGGAGGATCACGGTGTACCAGCAAGAATCAAAAGCAAAAGCGCACAGGGCGCAGGGGCAGTAGAAAAAATGCATTTAATGTCAATCTAACCCCATCATCCAAACACCTCTTTGGCTAGAGTTAGTTTAGGGTTAGTCATGAGCTAGAAACTAACTCTAACCTCTAGCAGAGTTAGAGTATCCAAACAGGGCCCTTGTTTTGTCTCATGCATGCTGGGTTATCAGTCCAATCTCCAGCTCATGGTTAAAGTAAGCGGTGCTAAAACTTGCCTTGCATTGTCATTTGTCAACTTAACTCTTGAGCCTTATTCCATTCAAGAAAGAGGAAAAATGGTTGGAGGAAGAAACTAGTTCAATGAAGCCTCCCTACTAGCACACGCACTGCACCCCTGTGTATTTTCTCAGCAAACAACGGAAATCACCTGCTCACTTCGCACCTCCAACTCTCTTTAATTGCAAATCCACAGCTTGCATGTAATAAGAGCATCCGAGCATGCTAAGTAATGACCTTGAGTAGTACCGGAAATATCTTCTTCTTTTCTAACGCTTTTCTTCCAAATTTTTATATTACACCTCTTTTCACCTAGCATGCATGTTCGGTGAACTAATTTTCATCCCAGCTTCCATTGCACCGATTTGCTTAGCTGCTTTTGTATACAGAATAAAAAAAGGAAAGGCAAAAACGTAAGAATTGACTAGCTGAATTTCTCACTATCTTTTGAGGAGCGAATTTCTCGCTTTTGAAGTTTGAATTTCAAACCATCATGGGGAAAGTGCATGTAACTTACCGTACGTCATCACCGCCACAGGCACACAGCACATGCATTCATTTGTGGGGGACACGACAACCAAACTCGACTACTCGAGCAAAGAATCGCACCTCCAAATACCACCGCCAGGCAAATCCGCCCGTACACGAGAATTTACGTTTAACGGCGTGCAAAATGCAGCACGACATCAACCGGTTACTACCTTGCAAAATCGTGAGGTAAAAATTTCGTGCCGCCGTGCGAAACGGTACATTCCGCTAGCGGAAGTAGCAGTAGATGCGAATTTCTCGCTGCTTAGGAAAGAGATTTGAATTAACAGATAGAGAAAACGGAAAGAGATAAAAATCCCTTCTGCCCTCCGGATCAACCGACAGATAATTACGGCGTTTTGGCTGTGCGCGCCCCACAAGCCAAGGACTCTCTCCACGGCCGCCAACGGCAGCAGAGAGATCTCCCCTGGTGTCCCACGCCAGGACGACCGTCTGATCGCGTGATCAGGTTCACCACGCGCACAGCGCCACAGCCAAGAGGCAAGAGCCAACGAACCTTCCGTTCCCCTCTTCGGCCGGCTCAAAACCCCCCAATCCCCTTCTTCCTCCTCCCTCACCTCCCTGCCTATATATCCGCCGGTTCCCCCTCGCCGCATCCCCAAGTTGTAGATCCATCCAGAAATCGATTCCAAACAAAACGATCCCATCCTTCTTCCGATCGCGTAGCCACCGCCGCCGTCGCCGCAGCTAGTCGAGAGAAGGGGAGAGATCCGCGCCGATCCGCCGCATAGAGTAGAGCGGAGAGATGGCGAGCTTCAAGGTCGCCGACGCGTCGGAGTACCTGGCGATCACGGGGTGGGGGATCGACGACGTCAAGCTCGCGAAGAAGGCGTGGGTCTGGGTCGGCCAGCAGTGCAAGAAGTTCGACATCACCCCGGTGAACTACGAGTTCGAGGTGCACGCAATGTCCTCCGAGAAGCTCCCCTTCATCCTCCCCGCCGTCTTCACGATCGGCCCGAAGATCTCCGAGGACGCGAGCCACCGCGCCTCCCTCCTCCTCTACGCCAAGCTCATCGCCCCGCACGACAAGAACTCCTCCCACGTCCGCGAGCTCGTCAAGGGCGTCATCGAGGGGGAGACGCGCGTGCTGGCGGCGTCCATGACCATGGAGCAGATCTTCCAGGGCACCAAGTCCTTCAAGCAGGCGGTGTTCGAGAACGTGCAGCTCGAGCTCAACCAGTTCGGGCTGTACATCTACAACGCCAACGTGAAGCAGCTCGTCGACGTCCCCGGGCAGGAGTACTTCTCGTATCTGGGCCAGAAGACGCAGCAGGGCGCGGTTAACCAGGCCAAGGTGGATGTGGCCGAGGCGCGGATGCGCGGCGCCGTCGGCGCCAAGGAGAGGGAGGGCACCACGCTGCAGAAGGCGGCCGAGGTGGACTCGCAGACCAAGGTGTTCCGCGTCCGCCAGGAGGCCATCGGGATCAAGGAGCAGGCCAAGGTGGAGGCCGAGGTTAAGGTGTTCGAGAACGAGAGGGAGGCCGTCGTCGCCGCCGCCAAGGCCGACCTCGCCACCAAGAAGGCCGCGTGGGACCGCCAGACCAAGGTCGCCGAGGTCGAGGCCGCCAAGGCCGTCGCCATCCGCGATGCCGAGCTCCAGATGGAGGTCGAGCGCAAGAACGCCCTCCGCCTCACCGAGAAGCTCAAGGCCGAGCAGCTCAGCAAGGCCACCGTGCAGTACGAGACGCAGGTATGGCCCGTGCCCCGTGGAGTACTAGAAGTAGATGATGCATTGTTGCAATTTTCTGGTTCCAATTGTGATCAGTTTCAGTTCGCAATCTCAGTTCGTAATCCTGTAGCAGCAGTAGTAGTACTAGTATCTGCATTGTTGGCTTGTTGCAATTTTCTGCTTCCAATCGCGATCAATTTCAGTTTCAATTCGTTATCTCAATTCAAATAATTTGCTGTTCTGATGAGTGATGAATTCTTCCAATCTGCCTGCAGGTGCAAGAGTCCAACGCTGCGCTGTACAGCCGCCAGAAGGCCGCGGAGGCGAAGCTGTACGAGCAGCAGAAGGTGGCGGAGGCGCGCAAGGCGCAGGCCGACGCGCAGTTCTTCGAGCAGAAGCTGGCGGAGGACGCCAAGCTCTACTCGAAGCAGAAGGAGGCGGAGTCGCTGGCGACGGTGGGCAAGGCCAAGGCCGACTACGTGGCGTCGATGCTCCAGGCGCTCGGCGGCAACTACCACGCGCTCAGGGACTTCCTGATGATCGACGGCGGCATGTACCAGGAGATGGCGCGCATCAACGCCGGCGCCGTGAACGGGATGCAGCCCAAGATCAGCATCTGGACCAACGGCGGCGCGGACGGCGGGGACCTCGCGGGCGCCGGCACCAGCGGCGGCGCGGCGATGCAGCAGGTGGCCGGGGTGTACAAGATGCTGCCGCCGCTGCTGTCGACCGTCCACGAGCAGACGGGCATGCTCCCGCCGGCGTGGATGGGCGCCCTGCCCAAGGAGGAGGCCAACTGAGGCAGCCGCCTGCCGTCGCGACAAGTACTACTCTCGCACTGGTTATCTTAGCGTCTCTTGATTCGTCATTATGCAGTCGTTGTTATTAGCGCATGTCGTATGGCTGTGTGGGTTAAGTGACATGATTGGGTGAGGGTTGGTTCGATCGTCGTTAGCGGGTTTGTGAACTCGGGTTTTATGGTTTGGGATATGAACTCGGTTTTATATAGTTTGAGATATTAATACTCGTGCTACTATTTGGATTGAGCCGAATTGAACTGGTATTGATACAATCGTAATCTGCATTCTATGAGGCTTGATTGGTTGATTTACACCTGTACGCAAATTAGCAAAGGCTTCCCCAAAGGCCCAAAGGATTCTTTCCAGTTTGCACCTGGACACGAGGGTGCAGTGCTTTTCAGAGCACACACCCGTTTGCATCTACGGGATAGGCTAGCTGTATGGGGCCATGGGGTTGTAGTTTTGACTGTTTTGACCGAAGTAACAGTAAAGTTTCGTGGCCAACTAGGCTACCTGTATGGGCCGTGTGGTGTTGTTTTGACGGTAGTAACAGTAATTCTCGTGGTCAGCCTAGCTAGTAGTAGCAGAGAAGGGTAAAGTTTTTTAGCACAGTTTGTCCGGTGGAAATATCAGGAGCGGGGAGAAGGGTAAAGTTTTTTTTTAGCACAGTTTGTCCGGTGGAAATATCAGGAGCGGGGAGGGGGGCAGCGAGGGCTTTTGATGCACCTACGGGCGAGGCAGTAGGCACGTGATCGCAACGCATGGAACTGGTGAGTTGATGTGCGAAAAAAGCCTGCATCCGTTCGTACCACGGCGCGGCTCGTGGAAAGCAAGTTCGCTGTTCACCGGCGGCGGAGCGACGCAGCACATTGCCGCCGTGGATGGGCGCCGCGCAGAGGACTAGCCAACTGATAGTAGCTGGAGTGACGGAACTACTATTAGCATCTAGCATCTAGCATCGTACAAATTGTTAGGGTTAGGATTAAGGAACACTGGCATGCACGCGGGTTGTTTCCATGTTTAGCTTAAGCTCTGCGCAAGCTTCCTCCTCTCTTCATTTCGCTAATGTAATTGCTTCGCGATTGAAGAGGAGAGTAGAGTGTGCAACGGAGCACCTTCCCTCCAACTCTATGTGTCCAAGCTCCTCGTGTAGATTGTACATAGCTTTGAGCTTTGCCTCATCAATAGAGAGGCCAGAGTCGTGGAAAAGCTGTCGATCTCGTCCCGTGCGCAACCGTCTTCATTACGTGATATGATCTTTGTTGGCTCGAACGGGTGGTGATATGATCTGTCAAAGGGGCAGATCGAGGGCTCTGCTCTGCGCTTAATTGGTGCTCATGCAGTGCTAATCCAAGTCATCATGCGGCGTGGGCGTTGCGCCGCGATGAGCCGGGCTCGACAGCACAGGCACGTGAACGCCAGTAGGTAGGTGCCTGCGCGTTGCTTGCACGGAAATGGCGTGCTAGCTGTGTGCTGCCAAAAAGCAAAGGCGAAAGCCCGGCCCTCGGCCCTGCGCACACCACGCGAGGCCGCCGCTGCCCGCTGGGACGAGCGAGTTCTCGCGCTGCCAATGCCAAGTACTCCGTAATCATCATGCACCTGGTGAATTCGGTCGTCCCTCTGGCCTCCGCGCGGGCGAAGGGGGCGGCAAACCCTAACCCTAGCCGCCACCCCTCTCCCCATCCGGCACCTCCCGTCGCGCCGCCGCCCAAGGGGCCTCCGGGCCCGTGAGGCACCCAAGGACGGCGGCGGCGCGGCTGCTTTCCTTGGCTCAAGCTTGGCGGGGCGGGTGCGGCCGCCCGCCGGCGACGGCGGCCCCCGTCCCCGCCCGCAACGGCGGCGGCGACGGCCTTTGGCTTCGGATCCGGCTCTACCTCGCCCGGATCCGGAGCATGCGCGGCAGGGGCGCGCGTCCGGGCGTGGGTGGGCGGCGTGGGGTCCGGCGGCGACGTCTGCTGATGAGCGGCGGCGACGACGGTAGCGAGGGACGCCTGGGCGACGGCAACAGCGGGCGAGCGGCGGCGGCAGTGGCTGGCATGGGCGTGCGGCGGCCGGCTGGACGGCGGCGGTCACGCCAGATGTGGCTGTGCCGGGCCGCCGGCTCTGCCTCCTTCGGGCCTTCGGGCCTGGATCTGGTGGGGCCGGGGGAGCTACTGCAGATGGGTGTTTGGCGGCAAGAGATGTGGTGAGATGGTTGTTACTCTTCCTCTTCTTCTTGCTAGTCATCGGTCCGGCGTCTCCATGGTGTTGGGGCTGGGGTGGTCGGTGCTATCTGGTGGCACCATGGTGGGGCTGCTGGCGGTGTCGGGCTTCTTCCGGTGATGGCGAGACGGAGGCTTGGAGGTGCGGGCTACTGGCTTGGCCAAGGGCGTGAGGCAAGCATGGGTCTAGTCGGGCAAAAGCCTTCACTAACATCTTTGTTAGTGGCGATGGTGGCGGCACCCTGGTGGTGTCGTTCTCCCTGCTGAGGGCACTATTGTGAGGCTTCATGCTTCTACAGCACGGGATTCTCCGGGGTGAAAACCCTGTCCAGTATGGACGTGCGACGGGGCGCCATTGGCGTCGTGCCCTCCTTGGAGGCGCCGCATCTGGAGACCCGCCTTGGCTACGCAGTGGTAGTGGCTGATTGGTGGTGTTGCCCGTGTGCAGCGGCATGGAGGTGCGCTTGGCCCGTGTTGCCAGGTAGGGGCAGAGGGCCCATGGTTACGGGAGGCCTTGAGCTTGCGATCATGGTGCAGTGGTGATCCTGGTGACAATTGGGTGGAGGCTTTGCTCTTTTAGCAGTTTCAGATATCTGAGTTCTTGGCAGAGGAGTGAGGCGGTGGGAGAGGCGAGGCCCCCACGCAGAGTGGCCAAGATCAGTGGTTTTCATTGACGCTGCGACGGGAGCGTTCTGGCTGAAGCACCACTGGAGCAGGGGGATCGACGATCGTGTTTGTATGGTTTAAGGGTGATAGTCCCATGGTGGAGGATTTCGAGTGGTCGATCTGGCTTGCAGCGGGCCACGACACTTGGCGCGGCACAACGTTGGCGACGGCGGCGCAGCTAGTGATGGCTACCTTCAGTTCCTCTCCCAGGTTGTGGTGGTGTGGTGTTTTGTGGTGTGTGTTGTTTGCGTGCGTTGTTTGTGTGGGGTGTCCGCTTCGGCGTGTTATATACAATTGCTTCCTTCTTAAATGACAAGCAGTGCTCCTCCTATCTTTTTTTAAAAAAAAAGTACTCCGTAATCATCTGCGCCTGCATGTGCTCCGTCCGGCCGGCGCGGGCCGCCACGGGGCCCGCGTGTCAGCGTGTGGCAGAGCAGAAGATGCATCCATTTGTTTCGAGCTAACCGCTCGGTCGATTTTGGTACGTACGCTTGCTTGTTCTGCAGCTGTTCGTGTCATTTCATTCCATCTGCTTGAATGAAACGACCGACGGAGATGGAGAGCCTGCGCTGCGCACAACACGCATATCTTGCTCGTGAACCGTCAGGTCCCAAGTCGAGTTACTGCGTGCGCGTTTTTCTGTGAGGAACGCGTTATTGTGTGTTACAGTACCTCTGATCTGTAACGCAAATTTTTCTTTTTCCCTTGGTTGGCTTGGCTGTGTCAATTTTCAACAGCTAGCTGCCGATAACTTTTTTTTTTCTGAAACGATTTGCGGGTAGCTTTTAGTGCTTTACCACAAGTTCACCCCTAGCTACCAGTAGTACGTGCGTGATTTGGCGTTTGCAGACTACTAGGGTCTAGGGGGCTAGGGCAGGCACAAAATATACTAGGCGGGTAGGCACGCCTTGCGCGCCCGTTTTTGTGGCAAAAAATTTTGTTGGAAGTCTGGACTCTGGAAGGCGCCGGCTTACCTCCTCTATTTTGTTATGCTTCGTGATGCGTTGCCACTGTTAGGAAGAAAATCGTCGACGCGTGGGTAGCTACGTAGCTGAGCTCAGCCTTCAGAACAACAATCAATTGAAAAACAACTGGTTACACGGTTGTGACGTGCCACGATTCACGCGGAGGAGAAAGAGGTCTGGATTCCGGTGGATGGAGTAATTTTTTTTACTACGTGTACTCTCGAAAAGCACCAGAGGCCAGAGCGTTCCGGTTGAACCTCTCCTAACGGTGGGACCCACGGATGGGGATAAGGTCGGCCTCATCCGCTATTAGACCGGGTCAGCTTCAAGGAAAAAATCTCTCTCGTTTTCATTCCAACACTCTCGGCCTCTCGTCCAGAGCTGTGGGCTGTGTTGCTTGGCGCGTGCGGCCGGGAGAGGAAGGAGCGGGGTGAAGCGACCTGGGACGATGGAGTAGAGTGGATGGTGCTGGCGGAGTGGTGGAGGGTGGCACTGCGGCCGAGCTGCGGAGTGACTCGGCGGTCGGCGCTCGCAGCGATGCGTGCGTGGCGTTGTGGACCGTACAGCGGCGGAGCTGCGCAGCGCGTCGGCTCTTTGTGAGCGGGCGGTGCAGCCGGCGCAGCTTGTCGGACCAGCTTGGTCCGCCTCGGGCTGTCGCCAGGGCGGACGGACCAGCGCGGCACAGGTGGCCGGACGGAACGGTACGGTGCGGATCAGGAGGCGGCCGCCGGAGTGGCGCGGACGCGCGGTGCAGCTCGCCAGCTCGGTGTGCGGCCACTGGAGCGCCTCGATGCGCCTTAATGCGGGTGACCAACGGAGCGGCGCGGTCGAGCGGCTGCCGGAACGCGCGGCGCGGCCAGACGGAGGAGGTTGGCGTCGAAGCCGTGGTGGGGTCTTGGGTGGCGTGGGCGGGGTGACGCCGGGTGGGTGCACTGTGCACGGGGAAGGCGCAGCGTGGCCTCGTGCGGAGCGTCACGCTCTCGACCTGGGGTGCTGGAGTGCTCGATCTGGTTGGCCCTCTGCGTCGCTAGGTAGGGAGGCGCGGCGTGGCCTAGTGAAACGGCGGACGGAGTGGCGCGGCCTGGCGGAGCGCCTCATCCTCGCTCCTGCCTCCGGCGTCCTCGCTCCTGCCGCCGGCGTTGAGCCATTGAAAAGTATGGACGGACCGGCTGTCGGAGATATATAGGCCGGTGAGGGTTCTGGTGCTCTGCCGTCGACTCGTTGGGAGACGGGAAGAAGGCTCCAGAAAGTACGGGCAGGCGCTAGGATGGGATTGGACGTGGGGACCGCGTGTCAGGCACCATGAACAGTAGCTTCGAGGCTGAGATCGTGCCGATTCTTGAAGCTTTAATATAGGATATAGTATAGTAATAAGCAGGTGGGCTGTTCGGTTTGGTTGCTGGAAAAAGGCAGTTCTGCATTTGGGCCGACGTTAAGGCCGGTCATCGCCGCATAAAAAAGCCCAAGATCGCCACTATTCATTCAATTTGCGCGCGCGCGTGGTAAGGCCCAAAACGGTCGCGGGTTAGGGCTGCTGCCTTTAAGAATTTCCTTGCACCATCTCAAGTGCTATCTTTGTCATTTTGCACCAGGTAAAGTAGGATATTGCGTAATGTTTCACTTCACCCTCATGGATTAGCTTAGGGTTTAATAACCATCAGTCCCCGTTAGCGCCCCACTCTTCCTCCGTGCCTTCTCGCACCCACACTGGCCGAGATAAGATAACCACGCAAGCTCAGTAGTGACCCTTGACGTCATCCAAAGGCTAGAAATCGCTCAAGAATCCCGTCAACTTTCTGCAGCTGAATTCCACTTAAGGCAGGGCCTAAAACGCAGAGTACTTGGCTATGCAGTGATCGAGCAGAGCGAGAAAGAATCAAACTTCCAGAGTCACGAACCTGAGAGAGGGACACGCTAATACAAAGTATTTTCACCTAAAGGCGAATGGCCGACGTAGAAGAAACTTCATTCGACGCTTCCAAGACGGTGCAGGCTGGGCAACCTCGCACGAAGATAAGGCGTGCCATGCTCAGCTACACTTTTCCTCCGTCATGGGGCCGCCAGGCCCCCGGGAGTTGGATTTTGATTGGAATGCCCTCAACCTGCAAGCATTTGATCTCTCACACTTAGACGCGCCGTTCACGGAAGAGGAGACACTCGCAACAATTAATCAAATGCCAGCAGATAAGGCGCCGGGGCCAGACGGCTTCACTGGGGCTTTCTTTCGTTCTTGCTGGAATATTGTGAAAGGGGACCTAATGACAACGTTAAATACGCTGCACAGCCTTCGTACTCTAAACTTCGAGCTTCTAAACACGGCAAATATTGTCTTGCTACCAAAGAAAATCGGTGCTGAGAAAATCTCCGATTATAGGCCGATAAGCCTCATCCATAGCGTGTCCAAGCTCTTCGCTAAGCTGCTAGCACTTCGACTGGCGCCTACCATGAAGGACATCATCTCTAAGAGCCAGAGTGCTTTTATCAAAGGCAGAAGCATTCATGATAACTTCATATACGTTCGTAGCATGGCTAAACGTTTTCATCGAAATAAGGTGCCAATGTTGATGATCAAGCTGGATATTGCAAAGGCCTTCGACTCGGTCCGCTGGGACTACCTACTCTCACTGCTCACAAAGCTAGGATTTCCAGTGCGTTGGCGCGACTTGATCGCTGCGCTTTTCGCGACCTCCTCCTCACAAGTGCTTCTCAATGGCATCCCGGGCGACCCAATTGCACATGGAAGGGGTCTACGCTAGGGCGACCCGCTATCCCCCCTGCTTTTCATCCTAGCAATTGATCCATTGCAACGACTGCTGCACCTAGCAACCGAGGCCGGCATACTCACCCAGATTGGCCGTAATCGTTGTCGCATGCGCACCTCACTATACGCGGACAATGCGGTCATATTCATCAGGCCTATCAAAGCGGAAATAAACAGCTTGACCAACCTACTCGACCTTTTTGGCAAGGTAACAGGACTACGATCAAATCTCCTGAAATCCACAGTTGTGCCCATCGCCTGCCAAAATATTGACCTGGAGGACATACTTCAAGATTTTCATGCTAAACGAGGATCCTTCCCAACCAAGTACCTAGGATTGCCCTTGTCTGTGCGTCGTCTTAAAAAGGTGGATTTCCAACCACTGACAGATAAGGCCGCCGGAAAGCTCAAAGCTTGGTGGGGGCGTAATCTAACACAGGCCGGAAGAGTTACACTGACCAAATCGGCCCTCTCCTCGCAGCCTGTTTATCTTCTAACGGTCATCGCCACTACCAACGAGGTCCTTGAAGAGTTGGACAAACTACGGAAACGGTTCCTCTGGGCTAGTGATCAGGGGCTCACCAGCGGGAAGTGCAAGGTGAATTGGCCCACGGTGGAGCGGCCCGCTCGAGCTGGGAGGGCTAGGGGTACTAGACCTTCAGAGATTCGCTAGGGCACTCCGTGTGCGCTGGCTCTGGCAGGAGCAAACCGATAAGGAAAAGCCGTGGGTCGGCCTCAGGACCCATGTACAGACACAGACAGACTACTTTTCGCGGCTTGCACAACTATCCACCTTGGAGATGGGTCGCATACCTCCTTCTGGCACGCCGCCTGGGCACACGGGAGCAGGCCGAGAGACTTGGCCCCAAGTGTGTTCGCAGCATCAAGGAAGAAAAACAGATCGGTGACGGAGGCCATTGTTGGCGTTCCTTAGCCTAACAGATAAATCCGCAAGCGTACGGATGCCGATGTAGCTTTCACCTAGGAGTATTCCTGGGTATCAAATCCACGAGGAACGAGAAGTGTACTAGAAAAGGTCTAGTTTATCCAGGGACGATGGGAGTGAAGAAGAACAGATAAGTGGGTAGAGGTAATCTAATGTCGACTTGCTAACCTCCTATCAGGAATACTTGATTCCTCTAGTTGCTTCGACGGCTAGAACGGGAGAACCTCAGAACGGGGTGAGAGAGGGGGTTCTCCGGGCTCAGCACTACTGTTATGAGTACACCCGAACGTGGTGGACTACGAAGGACGGACAGGGCTGTCACCACCTGCCGCCTACCACTGCAGTTCCGTGGGGTGCAACACAACCTGAGGTAGCTAGCCAGCACAGGCACCACGCCTAAGCTTTCAGCTACTGACCTCCCCTCCCGCGAGTAGGGGAGGAAACCCCAAACAAGAGTCGCTGTCACTCGCGCAGAATCAGGTACCCGCAACTAGAGAAAGCATTCAAGAACTACTAATGTAAGGAAGGAAAGCAGTAAAAGACAAAAGAAGAGGAACTTACTCGAACTGAAGCTTCATTCCTCGGAGGCACAAAGTTGGAGAGGGGCCGGCACTTCGGCTCCTCTCCGGACTCTCACCTCACCACTCTCCCTATTTTCTAAGCTCGATAGGTAGCACTACACTACACTTGGACTTCTCCCTTTCACCATGGTGTGTAGAATGGGGGTGGAGGTCGCCTTTTATAGCCTTCTAAGGGCGGTATCACACGTAGGAATGACGCCAAGGACCTGCTTAGCTTCCACGCCAAAGGGGAGGAGTAACGGCCACGGTCATAGGCCGGCCGGCCTACTTCAGGCCGTTCGGCCTGGAGATGGTGCCATTTGGCACCGTCTTTCTCCTGGACGGTCCTGATGCACTCCTAATGACGGTTGCAGTGGCGTTTGATCCACGCTCGGTAGTTAGAGGCCGGTCGGCCTAGGCTAGGTCGGCCGGCCTGGCTCTGGCCCCTCTCGGCCCTCCGTTGCACCGACTCGCTCACCAATGGTTGCATGTTGTCCCTTGAGGCGGTTTTGGTTGCGTTGAGTTGAAGTTGTCCGAGAATCCTAGGTAGCTAGACCTTCCAATCCATGGCCTAGGCCTTTCGGTCTTAACTTCATTTATTCTTGTAAATTCTTGCTTGGGGGTCCATTGGTGACTCCCTAGGGTCCTTGTGCAAAGTTTGAAGCAGTTTGGGGACAAATGTAGGCCGGCCGGCCTTGTCCAGGCCGATCGGCCTAAGTCAGGCCGACCGGCCTGGCAGGGTTTTGCCGACGATCTTCCCGGACGCTTAACTTTCTCGTCCGGACTCCGAATTGGGTCATCCAAATATCCATTTCGATCATCTCGGAAAGCTCTTCGACATGGTGCTATCAAATATGTAATTTGGGTCACTTTTGCACCACGTCCAAGTCTCCTTTGTCTCGAGATGAACCTTTACTTGTATGGCTTCACCAATGTTGATATTTATGCACCCTATTATCTGTATTTCCTTGCAAAACATATTGGTGCACAAAACTCGTGGAACTCATTAGTGTAAATAAAATATTATGTGAGCATCACTTAGTTCCTTTATTAAGTTGGGAAGGTTGACGGTCAAAAGTAGCATATAGTGGCCGTCAACACACCCCCACGCTTAGATCTTTGCTCGTCCCGAGCAAAGGGTAGGATTGAAGAACGCCAGGCCGAGCAAGAACTAAGGTAGGCTTTGATGCACAACTTCTCAATGTAAAAGCTAGCATAAACATTATTCCAAAACATTTCTCATACCTGTGGGGTTTGAAGTGGCTATGATGCCTGCCTTGAGCGGTTGAAAAGTGGAACAACTCGAATGAAGATATAACTTCCCTCTTCATCAACCATACTTGGAGTTTTTTTTAAGAGAAGAATACCTTAGCTCATAAGATCCTCAGATGGCACTCTCAAGTCGCTCATGTAGTATTTTCATTCCTCACTGAGGCCAGTAGCCAGCCTCTCCCTACAGTCTATAGGCTTATGTGGAGCTCGGGTAGGGGAAATGTAGGCCCACCTATGTTGTGTATATTGTTAAGTCAAAAATTGGTGCTAGTGGAAGTTGTGACACTTCATATTCCGATCATTGAGAAATAGATAATCAAGGATGGGGGAGAAAATGGACACAACACAAGCACAATGGATTGTGATGAACAAACCATAAATTATGCTTTTGAAACAATATGGCCTTGAGCGGTACTCTTTATTTTGCATGGATCCCTATTAGGACTTTCAAGACTTGAAACTATCGAGCTCTGTATCTCTCTTTTTTTTCTTTGCCCATAACTAGGCACATATATCTCTCTTTTTTTTCTTTTTTTTCTTTGCCCATGACTAGGCAAGTTTTTTTTTCTTTTTTTTTACTCGATAGCTCCATGTCTTCTCTCAATTGGGGGAGGGATGACTAGAGTATTTATTTTGAAAGGCCATATTTGTGGATAGGATTTGGTCAAGGGTATATGGATGAAATGATTTTGGTTTGGTTTGACAGAGGAATGTCTGTTGAAAGTGGATGCAAGAATCCATTTTGGAATCAGCATCTCCAGACATGGAAAGGCTAGCACTAATGATAGACATAAAGGAAGAACTGATCGGCATTGAAATGTCACTTTCCCATAAGGACACAAAGTTTGACAAACCTCAACACAACTATATAGGTGGCATATGAATAGGTTTGAGCATGTGAAATATTTGGCTCTGGTAGGAATTTTCAACCACTGAGGAATTCTGAGCCTAAGGGTTTTCATGATTTTTTTTAAAGAAAAGTCTCCAAGTAAGAATTAATAAAGAAGAAAGAAACACTTCTATCTCATTATCTCACACTCGTCAACAACTTAGGCAAGATCCTCCTAAATTTTTGATCCCACAAGCATAGAGTACTAGTTAAGGAATAAAGCTTGTGCTTGCCAACATGTGAGATGCAAAGTTGTGATCAAGATAACTTGTTGTATCATCATTCATTTTTTTTATATATGAACAAGAGGCTCAATCTACAGATATGAACATTATGAAATAACTTCAAGTGGGGGAATAAAAGTGCAAACCAGCGTTGAAGGATTGACCATGCTTCACTTCATGCTCAAATTATGTCCTCCCCCACGCTTAGATTTTGCGACACTTGGTGCCAAAAACTGAGCGTCTGAGGCTGTAGCCTTTTGCCCAACTCTTCGTTTATTTGAGCCTCAACCTGAAAGGTTAGTGACAAAAATACCCGAAGGAAGCGAGTCCTAAAATTATGTCATGAAACCTTGTTCGGTTTTATTTATTGAAAATAAAGTTTTTTTATTGTTATTTTTTTTGTGGAATTTGAAAGAAAGAAAGGAAAAAAAATGAATGAAAATACGGGTTACCTCCCGGCAGTGCTTGTTTATGGTCAAAAGCTCGACCTTGGGAGCCTCTTTTCGAAGTAGCAGCTAGCTTGGTGTTGTGGCTCCCTCCATCACCAATCTTCGGATGTCGTTTTTCTAGCTGCAAGGTTAGCACAACATACCACGACGAGATTTGCAATACTTATGATAAACAAAATCATCCATAACCACTCTTTTGAAATTGTTTTGATGGGGCATGTGATGGTTGGAGTCATCGTGTGTGCTAATGGTGGGAGTAGATGGAGTATCCACAGGGAAACATGGATCTTTGGGTTTCTCAAAGACGAAATATCTATGCTCATCATTTTCTTCCAAACCCGACATGGAATCTGCTACCTCAAGAATATCTATAGAGCAAACATTTTCAGAATCAAGCCTGTAGTATTCTTGAGGCGTATCTTTCTCTTTGATATGGAAGTCCTTTGATTTTTCTGGATCAAGAAGGAAAGCATTCTCCTCGAAATCGCAAAATTGATATGATCCTGGGAATTCTGAGGGGTTTGATGAGATAGGAGCTTTGAACTCCTCATCGGAAAATTCGAATTCGTCTTCCGAGAATTGAAACTCCGGATTGAGGGATGGTGAATCCTCCTTAGGAGCTTTGAACTCCTCATCGGAAAATTTGAGTACATCTTCTGAGAATTGAAACTCTGGATCGAGGGATGGTGAATCCTCCTTAGGGGATTCAGACTTGTTCCTTGAGTGTTGGAGACCCGGGAGTGTTGAGAATCGGGATGCCGTCTTAAAGAATGGGACATACTGCTGGGCATCGGTCCCGGATTCTTCTTGTGGGTCGGAGGTCACTACCTCAGATTTTCTATACGCATCATCTTCTTTTCCTGGTGATGATGGGACATCACCGTATGCTATCGATTCATCGTCATCAAACATGGAATAAAAGAAAGGTTGATGATGATCATAGGAGGGCTTAGGATCTAAGGTAGGGGGTTTTGGTTCGGCAACTTTCTGTGGGCAAGGTGATGGAGAATGACCAAAAGCATTCATTCTTTCAGCAGGCTCTTGAGATTTTTCAGGCAGATCTTCATATACTCCGGTGCGCTCAGTATTCTTGAGCATCTTATCTAGGGTGGCTCTCCCCTCACTTACGGTTAAGAAGAAGAAAGAACCTTTAGAAGCTGCATCCAACTGGAGTGCACTCTCTTTTCTAAGACCACCAGCAAAGTGTTGTAAGCACATAGCCTCGGGTACACCCAAATCTGGCCCTGAAGCTAAAAGTTTGGTGAAACGAGCCCAACCTGCTCCCAAAGATTCTCCCTCTCATTGCTTGAAAGAGAGGGCTTCTGTACGAAGGGCAACGACCTTCGATGTGGGGAAGAATTTGAGACAAAACTCATCTTTGAGGGTATTCCAATCACCTTTTACGGTCCCTACGGTCATATAATACCATTCTTTGGCAACATCAGTCAAGGAGAATGAGAAGAGCTTCCATTTCACTGTTTCATGATGCATGCCTGGTATTGAGATGAGGGAGCAGTCCTGCTCGAATTCTCGTAGGTGGGTGTAAGGATTTTCATCCTGGTGCCCAGAGAAAGATTGTGATCGAACCAAGGCCACAAGACTAGGGCGGATCTCGAAGCCTGAGGTATGGATGGGGTGTGATGAAGGTGGAGGCACCCAATGATTATGCCCTGGTGCCGAGAACTGACGGAGGGTGATGGACTCCATGGGGAAGATAGGATGGTAGATTTTTTTTATTTTTATATAACAAGGGATGGTATGCTAGGTGGAGTGATACAACGGTAAACTAGGACGATACTAGTACAGCTACCGTTCCCCGGCAATGGCGCCAGAAAGCTTGTTGGCGTTCCTTAGCCTAACAGATAAATCCGCAAGCGTACGGATGCCGATGTAGCTTTCACCTAGGAGTATTCCTGGGTATCGAATCCACGAGGAACGAGAAGTGTACTAGAAAAGGTCTAGTTTATCCAGGGACGATGGGAGTGAAGAAGAACAGATAAATGGGTAGAGGTAATCTAATGTCGACTTGCTAACCTCCTATCAGGAATACTTGATTCCTCTAGTTGCTTCGACGGCTAGAACGGGAGAACCTCAGAACGGGGTGAGAGAGGGGGTTCTCCGGGCTCAGCACTACTGTTATGAGTACACCCGAACGTGGTGGACTACAAAGGACGGACAGGGCTGTCACCACCTGCCGCCTACCACTGCAGTTCCGTGGGGTGCAACACAACCTGAGGTAGCTAGCCAGCACAGGCACCACGTCTAAGCTTTCAGCTACTGACCTCCCCTCCCGCGAGTAGGGGAGGAAACCCCAAACAAGAGTCGCTGTCACTCGCGCAGACTCAGGTACCCGCAACTAGAGAAAGCATTCAAGAACTACTAATGTAAGGAAGGAATGCAGAAAAGACAAAAGAAGAGGAACTTTACTCGAACTGAAGCTTCATTCCTCGGAGGCACAAAGTTGGAGAGGGGCCGGCACTTCGGCTCCTCTCCGGACTCTCACCTCACCACTCTCCCTATTTTCTAAGCTCGATAGGTAGCACTACACTACACTTGGACTTCTCCCTTTCACCATGGTGTGTAGAATGGGGGTGGAGGTCGCCTTTTATAGCCTTCCAAGGGCGGTATCACTCGTAGGAATGACGCCAATGACCTGCTTAGCTTCCACGCCAAAGGGGGGGAGTAACAGCCACGGTCATAGGCCGGCCGGCCTACTTCAGGCCGTTCGGCCTGGAGATGGTGCCATTTGGCACCGTCTTTCTCCTGGACGGTCCTGATGCTCTCCTAATGACGGTTGCAATGGCGTTTGATCCACGCTCGGCAGTTAGAGGCCGGTCGGCCTAGGCTAGGCCTGGCTCTGGCCCCTCTCGGCCCTCCGTTGCACCGACTCGCTCACCAATGGTTGCATGTTGTCCCTTGAGGCGGTTTTGGTTGCGTTGAGTTGAAGTTGTCCGAGAATCCTAGATAGCTGGACCTTCCAATCCATGGCCTAGGCCTTTCGGTCTTAACTTCATTTATTCTTGTAAATTCTTGCTTGGGATCCATTGGTGACTCCCTAGAGTCCTTGTGCAAAGTTTGGAGCAGTTTGGGGACAATTGTAGGCCGGCCGGCCTTGTCCAGGCCGATCGGCCTAAGTCAGGCCGACCGGCCTGGCAGGGTTCTGCCGGCGATCTTTCCGGACGCGTAACTTTCTCGTCCGGACTCCGAATTGGGTCATCCAAATATCCATTTCGATCATCTTGGAAAGCTCTTCGACATGGTGCTATCAAATATGTAATTTGGGTCACTTTTGCACGACGTCCAAGTCTCCTTTGTCTCGAGATGAACCTTTACTTGTATGGCTTCACCAATGTTGATATTTATGCACCCTATTATCTGTATTTCCTTGCAAAACATATTGGTGCACAAAACTCGTGAAACTCATTAGTGTAAATAAAATATTATGTGAGCATCACTTAGTTCCTTTATTAAGTTGGGAAGGTTGACGGTCAAAAGTAGCATATAGTGGCCGTCAACAGCCATTCACGAACAGAACTGGGTAAAAGATTTGAACGTAGCTGTTTGCCTCACAGTGGGTCACTTGATTGAGTTCATCGGGCTCTGGAAGGAGGTCCAAGCGGTACGACTCATGCAGGGGCAGCACGACCAAATTTCATGGAAACTTGACGCTTCCGGTATATACTCATTTGCATCGGCATATCGCGCACAATTCCTGGGGTCTACAGTCTTCAACCTAAGAATGCTCATCTGGAAGCCATGGGCGCCAACAAAGTGTAAATTCTTCGCCTGGCTAGTTATTCGAAATAGGGTGTGTACTGCCGACCGCTTGGCCCGGCGGAACTTGGCGCATAACGCTGTCTGTCCGCTTTGCAGAAGTTCACCAGAAACAGCCCATCACATTGTCAGCCGCTGCCGCTACTCAAAACGGGTCTGGAGCCTCGTAGCTGGGTGGACCTCATTGGAACAGGTGGAGCCAGGAAGATGGGCTAACACAGAGACGGTGAAAGATTGGTGGTTCTCCATGGGGGCACTGCACGGGGTGCCGAAAAAGGGCTTTCGATCACTACTCCTCCTGGTATCTTGGGAGATTTGGCTTGAGCGGAATGCAAGAACATTCTAGGGAAAGGAGAGGTCGCCGAACACTCTATTCTCCAAGATCAAAGAGGAGGAGCGCGCGTGGGGTTTTGCAGGGGCAAAAGACCTTGCCGCCCTTGTCGTTGGAACATAGTGGCAGTTGTACAGCTTGTGCAGTTACAGTTCGTTTTTACTCTGTAGAATTGCTTTAAGTTTTCCCGTGTACAGTTCGCTGAGACCGCACACTGTAACACTCTTCTTTTTTTAATAGAAATGGCGCAGTTTGTGCCCGTTCGTTCAAAAAAAAGTAGTGACGCTACACCCTTTTTTTCGCTTCATTCATCATGGACTCTGGTTTGTGGGCGCCAATCCTTTCCGCTCCGCCGAGCGACTCACGTGGTAGTGTGGTACAGGCAGCGGTCAAGTGGCGAAGCGACCGCGGGCCGTCGGCCTCAGCGCACCCCACCCCCAATAAGTTCCCACGAGGGTCCTTTTTTTTCCTTGGTCACGTAAGTAGAGTTACATTGCTGTGAGTTTTCTCCGGCTATGAGCGCTTCTTAGCATTTGCCCTATTATTGAGAGCCACGTGTTCTTCAGTCTTCTATACAGTCATGTACGATGTCAATTCTATACAGTCATGTGCGATGTCAATGCCGGACATTCCTTTTCATGTAAATGGGCCTGGTTGGCTTCTCCAGGTCCCTTAGTCACTCCTCATCTTTTTGGCCCGATTTCGTTGCTCGCCCTCTGTGGGCCTACTGTAGGTGTGCAGCTGGCTTGGATAGACGCCGCGTCCATGTCACGTAGCCTGCACTGCCGCTTTCTTCGGCGCAACTTTCTTCTCTGCTCCCAGCGGCGGCCTCATCCCACCGCTTTCCTTGCTCCTCCTCGCCTGTGTCGCTTCTCCTTCCTTTTTATTTCTAATCCTTCCTTGGTCCGTGCGGCATGCTGTCCGCTCTTTCGCCAGCCTGTTCCCGTTATGGAAATTGGGCCGGCCTTGGCCTGTGTGACACCCTCAAATTTAAATAGAATTAATTTAGATTTTATTAGGTTAATCCGTAGATTTATTAGACTAATTCTAGACCTAAAAGAAATAAATATGAATAATAAACTATAGATAACTAATGGGAAAATAAAGGGATGTTTCATAACTTGAATGCTAAACTAAAGTCCCTAAACCTTAGATTTAAACTAGAAAAGATTTGGTTGAAATTTGAATTCAAACCCCCGACAAAAATCCATCAAATAAATTGGGAAAACCCTTTTAAACGTTGTTGGGCCGAAACCTCAATTCTGGCCCAACAATTTCTCGTAGCCCAGCTTCAGAGTCTGGTTTCCCTCCCCCAACTAATCCTTTCACTCGCCTCCTCCCCCTTCCCGCGCTCCGGCCCACACTTCCCCGCGGCCCAGCCGCCTTCCGCCGCCTGCCGGCCCGCGCGCCCCTCCGCTTCACCTGGCCCAACAGGCTGCGGCCCAGTCCGCCCGCCCCGGCCACCCGCACGCGCGGCCCGCATACCGCTCCGGGGTGATGTCGGCTGACGTCACCCGATCCCCTTCCCCCTCCTTCCCCTTCCTCGCGCCGCGCCATCGCCGCTCACCGCCGCACGATCCCCGGCCGCCGGCCAAGATCCGCCCCTGGGGCACGCACGCGACGCGTGTCAGCTCCGCAACACGCCACCGCACGAGTAGTGCGGCGCCGACCACCCCCGCCGGCCGAAATCACGCCCGCCGCTGCCGTCATCCTCCCCTCCGGCCAACGCCACGCGGCGAGCGCCGCCCGGCCCTCCTCCTCTGCCCCGCGCGACGTGGCCGGCACGCATAGGCTCCGCCGGCGCCCCTCGCCCTATAAATGGGGGGGGGAGCAAGACCCTCCCTTCGCCACACCGTCGGAGCGAGCTCGAGAGCTCGAGCCTCCTCCCCCCACCGCGGCCGCGTCGCCGCCACATCCCTCGCTCCCGCGCGCCGCCCTGGCGCCGCTGCCAGTGGCCACCTCTACGGCCGCCGGCACGAGCGCCGGCGCTGCTCCGCCCCACCCCCGCCGCACACGTCGCCGCTGCGCCACGCCGCCGTCGGCGCAACCCCACACCGCGCCCCGCCGCGTGCCGTGCTGCACCATGTCGCACGCCGCCGTTCCGAGCCGGCACCGGCGCCAAATGCACGCGCTGCCCACCGCCGGCCGCCAGCTATCCCCACCGCGCCGCCCCGCACTCTGCCACGCCGGCCGCTCCACCAGCCATCCCGCGCCGTCCCTCTCTGCGCCGCGGGCTCCTTGGTGCCGCGACGCTGCACTGCGCTAGCGCCGCCGCGGCCTTGCCGTGCACCCCATGCCGCTGCGTGCGCAGTGCGCGGTCTCCCCGCCGGCCGCCGGCACGCGCCTCCCCGCCGGCCGTTGGCCGCCCTCCGCTCCCCCTCTCCCGTGCTCTGCCGGCGAAGGGGGGAAAAGAAGGCGAGCGCCGGCCGCCATCTTGTTCCCCGCCTCCATTCGCCGACAGATGGGCCCGCGCTCTCCCTCACCGCGCGTGAACCTGGTTCACGTGGACCAAAGGCCCACAGCCTTCTCCGGTCCACGACCGGCTTACGGTGCCAGGCCGGTCCGGGGACGGGTGCACTCGGTGCACATGGGCCGTGAGGCCGCAGCCCCGGTCCACGGAGGCTCACGAGAGCGGCCCACGGAATAGTGCCGAGGCGACCCCACACCCCTGCGTCAGCGGGCCCTAAATTGCTACGCGCACCCCGGTAAGTGTACATGAACTTTTAGTTAGAGCCCTTCCCCACTTCCAAAAATTCCCCAAAAATCCTAGGAATGTTTCTAAGCCTATTAGTGCCATCCAATCCTTTTTAGTACATCATTAGAACCTGAATCCAATTAGGCCAAGTTCTAGCCAATTAGAGGCCATCCCTGGTGTACCCAGAAAATTCCCCTTCCCATGTCTTAGCCACATAAATCCCCAGAAAATTCCCATAAATATTAGGGATTATTCTAAGCATCTATATATGCTTACTTCCCTAATATTTATATTCTAAGCCAGCCCAGCCATTGTACTACCCAAAACCCCGCCGTTACACCGCCCGTGTGAACTCGGAACCCCGTCAAAACCCCTATCGACGTACCGTCCATCCATAAAACCCTAAGTATCCATCCTAGCCGTCATACTGCCGAAAATTGAATAAGGACTTTCTAGAAATCTGTATCGATCATTCGGGGTTTATTCCTTAGAAATCCATATAAATCCCGGAATACTGATAATCAACGTTCCAGCCACCGTCTGGGGAATTATTTAATAATTCTCTTATTCTCATCCTTTAATCCATTAATTATATAAAATATAATTAATGGGTTATTAATCCAACCCTGGCCTTTAGAAGAATCCTTCGAATCCCCGCCTTTTTCCATTCCTTTTCCCTTTTACGATTTGATTAATGTACTGTTATACCGATTGTTATTTTATGTGTTTTATCGATAGCATGACCGGGCCCGACGAGATGTCGAAGCTCCAGAAGACCCGAAGCCCAGCCCGGTCAACATATGGTATACGCCCGCGTAAGAATCACCTAAGGACGACAATGAAGGCAAGTCTCACCAATAATATCACTTTAATCACTAAAGTTTACCTTTCTTGCAGCATAAGCTATAAGGAGGCATGACGTGGGTGAATGCCTGGCCCCGCTGTAGTCATAGGATGCTGATTGGGAGTGGAAGGAAGATCCCAAGGAAGGGGATCCTGTCCTAAGAGCCACTCTGATCCCAGCTAAAGACCGGTTCACGGGAGAGTCTTTCTAGTGCACAGTACAACCTCGCATGCCAAAAAGGCATAGCCTTCGGGAATGCCTATTTATGTGAGGCCTTGATTCACACCCCACCAGCTGAACCTAGTAATACATCCCAAGGAGCCGTATGATTGGCGCAGAGTGCTGACCGGCGAACTGGGGAGCGCCTGGTGCCGGGTCGAGCGCGCGCCAAGTCGGGAAACGGGTATACTGAAGACAGCCCCAGACAGAGGGCTGGGACTGGGCGGCACGGGTTGACTAGGATACAGGGTCAGAGACCCTGAGGGCCAGAGGCCCGATGAGCTCATAAAAAACCCGGGTCGATATCCGCGAGGCGGATGATTAGTAGCCCCTGTTTAGCCTCCAGTATGCACGTGGCTGGACCTAGGGAATGCTGACCAGCGATGGTCACCGGTGGGTACGAGTCTCGTAGGTCGGTACCGCCGAGGTCCACGGTACGGGCCGACCGAATGCGAGGTAGATAAGTACGACCTCTGCAGAGTGTAGAATCTATCTGGATAGCCGCGACTCCGGCAAGAGTCCATTTAGTCAAAGCCCCGATGATTAGTTTTTACTATTTCTGTACGGAGAACTTGAGACGGCGAAGGTACCGTTGGTCAGGTTCGGGATAGCATATCGGGACTGGCAGGGAGGAAGTGCCCCTCCAGGACCGACCACTTACATTAATTTTAATATATTATATTATTGAATTTGTGGGATTTGCTGGGTATTCTTTTCAGAATACTCACCCTTGCTTTCATTGTCTTACAGGTTTAGGCCATCAGGGCGAGAAGGTGTTGCAGCCCATTCCGGTGGAGGAATGAAGTGCCTGCCCGCTCCCCGCTAGTTAAAAACGGTGTTAAATCTACTTAAAATATATGTTATTTACCTCTTCTGATACTAATCTGCGATAAGATCTGTATTAGCGGCCGATCCAGGACCTGATACAGGTAATCAGGGAACCTCTGGATAAGGGGTCCCCACAGCCTGGACGTGGGAGCAGCAATCGGCAGCAGTAGATTAGGATGAGTTTGTTTAGGTTTGTTAGCAGATAAGATTAGTTAGTTATTTGGATAGGATTTGTTAGCAGGTTTGTTAGGTGCCTTGCTTGTAAAAGGCAGTCGAGAGTCCTAGATTGGGCAAGCAGAAAAGATAAACCTCAAGAGCTCAGAGCCTCCTAGGGAGGGCGAGCAGGTTGTTTATCGATCTGCTGTTCATGTTCTTGTGTCTACCAGTTCAATAATCAGTCCACATCACCTTTGTTCCTGCGACATCTGCTTCCGCCGTCGCTGCTGCAAATCCCACCCAATTCCCACCCCTAATCCACTTCGCCTAAATTGGATCATGGCAGAACTTATCACCCACGCCCAGCTCCAGGCCACAATCGACAGGGCCGTCGCCAAGGCCTTCACCAAGATCGACGCCTTGTTCACATCTTCTCCAACAATTCCACCGGCTGCAATGCCAGCAGCCCCTCTGGTGACATCTGCACCACCAACAGCAGCAGCGCCACTGGCGGCAACTCCATCGCCCACACCCCGTGCACCCACGGCGTCTGCTCCCAAGCCACACGCGGCCCTGACGCCCGCTGCCGCGCCTGGAGCAGTCTCATCCTCCGCGACACCTGCCCCAATGCCATCTTCACCGCCGGCGACTACAACCACCTTCATCGCCCTGATGCATCTTGAGACATCCCAGCATGAAGGCATGAAGCAGGACTACGACAACCCCATCGCCAGCGAGGGTGCGCACAACACCCGGCAGCCCAAACATCTGGCGGAATTGACGTCGCCACCACTGTTGCTGCCAACAGCTCCATCGGCCATCACTGCAGCACCATCGCCGGCTGAATTGACACCATCAGCACTGCTTGCGGTCTCATCGCTCGCTGTCACTGAGATCCTCACCACGCTCGACCCCAATTTCAAATCTCCGCCAACACTGTCACCGGTCGAATCGGGGTCGGTCGAATAGACAGCAGCGCCGTCTTCAACCATGGTGCCATCCCCATCGACAGAGGGGGTTTCACCGACAGCCAAGGACACAGCCATGCCGTCAACACCTGTGGCGACCGCGGCCACGTCGCCTACTGTGGCAACATCGCAGGGAGCCGCCATGCCACTGGCCACCCTGCCCTCTCGAGCACCATCACCACCGGCAAGCACACCAGCATCGGCAACATTCCAGGGTGCCACACCTCTTGCTGCATCGGTGCCATCACCGGCAACCGCGCCAGCAGCAACATTGCCGCCACTACAGCTATCACTTGCCCCGCCAATGTACTTGCATCTGCTAGCAGCCAAACCTTCAAGATCAAGGGCAGAGATGGCCTGTAGTTCTCGCCCAGATCAATGGCCTGCAGTTCGCAAGGGAGGCACCTCCAACCTGCTGCGCCTCCATCCTAATGGCTGGGGCCGCAACTGTACGCTGCCAAGGCCAACAAATGGTGAAGGGAATAGAGCACGAGCTGGCTTCTGCGTTGACCTGGAGCCGGACATCTTCGGCCGTGTCATCGACGGGGATTTGGGGCCCTTCACGATGGGCCGCAGCCTGCTGCAGGCAACCCATTGAGTGAAGATCAAAGGTCTTAGTTAGTTTACCTTCATCTACAATGATTTCAACATGATTTCATTATCAATTACTGTGAAGGAGACATCCCCCAGCCAAAGCACAGCAGAGACCATTGCAAAAACATTCTCTTGGTCCTCTTTGCTGATATGGACAATGTTCATAGCTTCCTAAAAACAGAAATAAGTTAGCAAACATGACAGGAACAAAGAGCAGACACAATGTTCTGTGTACTGTGGTATAAAAAAACAGCGTACCGTCACAGTTCGAAACATTTGTGCATCATCCACACCAGCAATTGAATAGCAACAGCTCTGCTTAAGATATTTGTAGCCATCCACTTTTTTCAAATTCAACTTCTCTGTATCAAAAGCATTATATAGAAATTTATATGATCAAATCATTGTTTATGCAGAGGAAAGAAAAGCATTATGGAGTTGTCATGAGAATTATGAAGGCATCAGTTTCTGCTGAACGAAACAAATAATAGCCATTTTTAATATAGAACAAGTTGGAATGTATTAAAGGATATAATCAGATGTTATCACCCTAAGAATCGATAGATTATGTACCTCTAAGAGACGCAGGTGCACCAGCACATAGCTGATAAAATATATGGTAGGATCGCTCACCGACTGCACATTGTACAACTCTGGACTGTCATGGTAAAATATGGCATGTTAGACTATCTACTGTGAAATGCTATAGTTGTTTCTTAAGGACAGGCATAAGATAAGAGGTTACCTTCTCAAGTAAAACTGTTCAGCCACCAGATAATCAGAAAATTTCAGCAAGCACAGTTAGAAATTTAATATGAAACCAGCAAAAGCTAATGATATTGAAAAGAGGACTCAGTTGATCTGCATACATGTTTGAATCATGGCACCACATATTCTTCCAGTGGTACTGAAATGAATTTCGATAAGCTTTCCCTGCAATTGAGAATGATGGTTAGCCGTTGTTCCCTGCACTATAGTGATACACTCGTAAACACAAGAGTAAAACTTACAAAACGACTTGAGTTATCATTTCTCAATGTCTTTGCATTGCCAAAAGCCTCGAGTATTGGATTGGTCTGCAGAATTTCATATTCAATACCACTTCCACCACCAAGAGAAGCCAGATACTGCATAGCAATTTTTGCAGTTTCTGTTTTTCCTGCTCCACTCTCACCACTGTATCAAAAAAGAAAAATAGCATCATCTATTCGCATAATCAATATTGGTGCTATTAGAATATCAATTTCTCAAATGGCCTCAACAAAACTACCATAAAGGGGGGGAAAAAAGTAACTTGTTCGCTGAAGTAAATGCTTCTACCACATGAAAGACATATATTTGGTGTTGAAGACTGGTCAAATCATGATTCTAGTAACCCAAAAAAAATAACACATACGTGTGAACTTGATTGAGGAACAGCACATAAATTTCTCTATCAGTGAAGAAACTGGCAAAAGAAAAATACACTCAGATGGACAGGCCATTTATTCAATTCAGCTGCAGGGAAGACTAATGCAAATGAACACTGACATTCTTGAAAAAAGAATTTTTGTGAGGCTTGACTCTATTTTACTATGGTTTAGCATCAAAGTCCATGGCTTTATTACACTAATGATACCTCTCTGGGGAAAAAGCTTACCCACCTTATAATTATAGACTGGTTAACTTCATCTGAAAATGAATAGAACATTTAGTTAGGCACAATGTAGATGTACAAACAAGATTTGATGCATCAACATTTGTGTACTGACCTCTTTTCATTTCACGAAGAGCTGCATCTGCTATTGCATAAACATGTGGGTTGTCCATTGTTTTATTTCTATATGCATCAATGTACTCATTACCATATAGTGAAACTTTCTTGAAAGGATTGACAGCCACCAAAACTGGGCCTGCTTTAGTCTACAATACAGTAAATGTCAATAATAAAGCCATGAATTGAACCACATAAAGAAGGCAAAGTTCACATCAATTCTCACATAAATCATGTCTTGGGAGTATCTGTACTGCAAATTGTACAGTACTGATGGTTCACTAAGATAACTTAGCTGCATAAGATCATCCACTCCATCAAGAATTTCAGGATTTGCAGGTTGAAGACTCTCTGTTTTTAACCTTAGTACCTTAAATTGGAAGAATTGAGTCAAATGATCTTGCTTCCAGGTGATAATAGTACCTCTTTCAAAAAATCCAGAACTTACTTTCCCTTCAGAAACCTTTAGGACTGACTCATCACCAGAGGTTGTAAGTACAGTGCACAATGCCCAATCACCATTCGGAAGCTGACAAAAAACTCTATGCTTCTGCAACACGAATAGGATAGAATTTGAATTGACATTGTACTCCAAGTCCAAGTTGTTAAAAAAGACATAAGTACAGCTCGGTGTCATGTTTCATGTACAAGATCAAAAGGTGATGGAAGGCAAAAGACTGCTTTGCAGTAATAAATTATAAAAATCCCTGATCACTTCCTCATACCACATCATGCTACTGATATTGCTAGGAGAAAGGCTTATGACAGGTTGCATTGCACTAACAAGTAACAACCTAGAAGGATAGAACCAAAAAAATCAAATTCATATCTAAAAAACAAAAAAAACAAATTATCCAAACTCTCACGATAACTGTAGTATGTTACTTAGCAAATGCCATGTAAAAACAACCTAAAGCGCACAAGCATCACACCTTTGTATGCGCCCAAAAAATGGTACTAATCGGCATAGCTCATCCTGATGCTTGGTTTCACATACTAATGGAAAGCTATGAACCATAGCAGCTCAGCATCGCATTTGCATGGTTTTCGGCAAATTTTTCTTCCAATGTTGAACTACCCAGGTCCTCGTCACAATTCAAAAGCATCAGAAATGAAATGCAAACAACTCACCTTCTTAGCACCGTACGAGCTGGTGTCGCCCCATCTGAAGTCACCTTGGGTGGGACTCGCAGCTGCCGTCGGTGACAGCCGCCTTGGCGTCGCCGCGGCAGCAGAATCCACCTCCTCGCCGCCTCCACCCCTCTTCGCCACCTCCTCCTCCGCGGTCGCCGCCTTGGAACTGTACGGCGAGTCCGCATCGTCCCCCTCCAACCGCACCGCCTCCCCTTCCCTCTCCTCCTTCTCTGCCTCCGCCGCAGCAGCTCGGCGGCCCCCGCCGTTCGCCGCCGGTCCGCCGCCCGAACCGTTCACCGCTGCCGAGTACTTGTAGTCGAGCGGCATGGACCGCGCCGGCTGCAGCTTGCTGGGCCTGCTGCGCGCCCGCAGCGCCGTGGACTTCCGCACATCCACCGACGCCATCGCCTCGCGTCGCCGGCTGGCCGGGCGCGGCGCCCGGAATCACCTCACAGGCCGCAACGAAATCACGGCTCCCGGCGGGATCTCCACCCCGACCGCCTCAAATCGGCCCCCAGGCACCTCCGCCCGACGCCAATCCACGCTCGCACCCAGCAAAACACCTCCCAAAAACCACCAGGGAAAAAAACCACAGAAAACAGCCGATCTCGCGGGCAGTCGCCACGCCACCGCAGGAATGGCGAGCGAGGCGCCGGTGGAGAGAGCCCCCTCTCCGGGACGCGAATCGCGCCGCCGCGGCTCCCCGACTCCGCCAAGCTCGCGTCGCGAACGCCTCGCCTCTGCCTCCCTCCCTGTCTCTGTCGCTGGAGAAGGGAGAGAGAAGGAAGGACAAGGAAGGAAGCAGCGGGCTGGGTCGGGAGAAATAATAAATTAATAATGGAATTAAGGTGGCCTGCGAATTTCGTGGGGGGTTGGGTTTAAAAATGTTTAAATTTAAATGAGGGGCAGCGGTGGGTGGATGCTATCGCATCGGGAAGGTTTTGAATCCGCCACATGGCGCACGTAATTCGGCCGCTTCGCCAGATCCAGAAAAAAGCGAGTGGGAGCAGCACCAGTCAGGAACTGGTGGCTAACGGCTGCCAGGATCGGCGGTAACGGCGATAACGGCTACGCGCCCGCCCGTGCTGCTGTATCGTGCACTGAAAAATGGCAGGATTTCCCCGACCAACGAAGGATTGCAAAACGCAGGAACGGAAAAAAAACGTAGGAATGGAGGAAAGGCAAAACTAAAAAACTATAGGATTTCAAAACACAGAAATGGAAAATTTTAGCTGTTTGGAACGCAGGAAATAAATTGCACCATCACATTCACCCCCTAAGAAATACAACACTATCATTTTTAGGAGCAAAATGAGTTTTTCATTTTTACAAGCAAAATTTTAGATGTTTAGATAGCATGGGCCCACGTTATACTTATCTCCCAGACTTCCACCAAAATTTATCTTCTACCTTCATCTGATGAATGTGTTTTTCATTTTTAGGAGCAAAATGTGTTTTTCATTTTTAGGAGCAAAATTTTAGGTATTTAGATAGCATGGACCCACGTTACAGTTATCTCCAGTCTTCCACCAACAGTTTTCTTCTACCTTCATCCTGTGAACCGTTCGTTCCTCCCCCTCTTTCCTAAGTAGAAACACTCCAGCCAAAATCCTTTGAATCCGGCCATAATTTCTGCAACCGGCGGCTAAAATCAGCTGCCCTCCATCCTCTCCACCGAATCCATTCACTTAAAAGCAGTGTAGTTTCCCAAATCGAAAGCTATAAGATCGGGTAGATCTATGGCAAAGGTGAGTTCACCATTTTTCTGCAAAGCTTAAAGCCATGGTGTGACGGAGGACACAGGCACACCTTGACACAATCGACCACTGGCAGCAGCGAGAGCCAACAAAGATGCATTCCCTTAGGTTAGAGTGGATGTTTTATTTCCTACGTTTTGCACATCCAAAGTTTCCTTTCCTCAGGAACGGAATTCTTCAATCCTTCATTCCAAACGCTACCATAGGATTCCTTTCCTCTGGAACTTATTCCTCCAAAATTCCTACAAAAATCCTTTGATCCAGACGGGGCCTTAGCCAAATTTGCTACAGTACGAACTTTTAGCAGTTTTTTTTTTTCTTTTTTGTTCCCATGGAAAAATTCCCCTAAACTAATTTTGAAAAGGCTACTGCACCTTCCATCTCATTATTGTTCATTTGATTTCCCTCCATTTTAAGTAAATCAACGCATTAGGTAGACTGACAACGTAGCACATATACTGGTAGATTTATCACAAAATGTGCTTTCAATTTCATAATGCTATCCATTTCTTGTAAAATACCATCTTCTCGTGTCAAAAAAATAGACTTTGCATTTCTTGTGAGAGGAAGCAATGAAACATTGATTAATTTGAAACCAACAATACTCACTTAATAGCTTTCACAGCTTGGGACGAGTACCCTTGGGCTCTTTGACAACAATAAGAAACAAAGAGTAGGCCACCAGAAGCTCAACTTCTCTAGAAATTGAATGTTTGCTGGGACGCATAACTAGCTCTCACATGCCAAGGGTCGTAGGCTGGCTGGTCACTCGGTTCTAATTAACCACTGGAGGTACCAAAAGTACCGCTTCATTGCTCAAGTTCGAAATGATTTCTAGAAATCAGACCTTGGGTACGGGGCTAGTGTGGTGTGGTGATGGTGAACGCCTCAGCAATTACCAGACCAGACAAAGGGCTTTTCCGCCATTACGCACGGCACTTTTTGCAGGCAAACGCCCACGCCATCGGGGCAGCGGAAAGCGAATTTTTACAGTCCGCGCGCGCACCTTTAACGACCGTACTGTTCTGCCAATGGCACGTGGGTCCCGCACCGGCAAAAATTCTGTGAGCGCGCCGCAGCACGTGAGACGGTTAACGCTCCAACGAAATGACGGAGAAGCCCCTGCTTTTTGAGCAGTGACCGCTGACACCAGGGGGCAAGACCGTGACTCCACGCGCTCCGAAACCCACGCGAATCGTACTCGCATACAGTACGTCTCGAGGATTTCGGAGATCTGGTCCCGGTAGATCACGTGACGTGGCTCGACGATGCAGGGAGCCTCTGAGGCCAGTATCAGCTGGCGTTTCATGGACATTAAATGAGTGTCATGTCAGCAATTTTGATGATGTGGTAATGTATTAATGAAAAGAGGTGAAATGAGTTTCATGGTGATGAAACCCTCTTTACACAATTAGCTAGAATGCTAGATAGTTTGCGTCTTGCATGTAATGTTGGAAACAACAATAGATGAAATCATGCATTGAGAGAGGGTGTTTCATCATAGTTTCGACTATTTTTTAGATGATGTATCGCTCTAGGTACCTGTGCCATGAAACTCCCCACAGAGACTGACCTGACACCGTCTCGCTCGTGCTTTGAATCGCAGCCCTCCGATGACCATCCCAGGGACGGGAAGCTGTTTCTTTTTTCTTTTTCCCTACTCGTATTTTATTTCGGTGAAGACTGGAGAGACGGCAAGCGGCAACTAGAGGTCGTGATGCGCTCGGGAGAACGAGTCGGGGCGAGTCCCCGTGTGCCACATGACGGCAGCGCAGTGGTCGGGTTGCTTGCGAGCCATTTAAAATTGGGGGGCTTTGTATAATTGTGCAGCCCCGGCCGTGTCGTCCAAAATGGTCGGTTTTGTTCTGGTTCAAAGGGGGGTGTTCCGTCTTTGGATGTGGATAGCAGAAGAGACACAGAAAGATGCTTTTGTTTGTTTAAACATGCGTTTTCAAGTGTCAGCTTGGGGTACCTTTCCTATCGACAAAGCACATACTACACCTTTAATTTCTACAACAAGATATAGTAATCAATTAGATGTCATGGCTGCTACCAAAAAAATTGTCATGTGCCAAATTCAGGTGCAAATTATTAGTGCTCTTATTGCAAGATATACTACGTAGTACATAGTAATCAATTAGATGTCATGGACGCTACCAAAAAAATTGTCATGTTCCAAATTCAGCTGCAAATTATTAGGGCTGAATAAAAATTGTCATGTTTTAATTTCTAGATGTAAGGAAAAAAAAAGGTGTTGCCCGAATAAGTGAATAGCCAGCTTGTCATGGAGAGAGGGTCAATAATAATTGGAGTTATGCATGTCTAGCGTTACCATGTTGCATCACACTTCGATTCGTACCTGGTTGGCTTGTGGAGTCAGTTAGGACTTGGGGATTGGAATTTGGAAATGGTCCACCGGCATTGATTGGGAGACAGCTTCTCACTTGCGCTTGCTTCTTCTTTGGTCCGCTCTCCATTATTGCATCGTGTCAGAAACTCGACGGTGAGAGAGAAGTCAAAAGCCAACACGATTTTTCAGAATAGACTTAACTTACTGCTGATACTACTCGGTCCTAAATCCTAGAACGTTCTTCGTTATTAACTTTTTGAACGAACCCGCACAAGATTGTGCCAATTTCATTGATAAAGAAGTGATCTTCATTATTAACTTGACTTGAAGTATATATTACGGTGTTATCGTCGTTCAATTGACTACTCTTATTGGAAGTGTACGTATGTTATCGTCGTTCCATTGACTACTCTTATTGCAAGTGTACTTGTTAGATATCCTGAATTCCTGATCGATGAAACTCCTTAATTTTTAAAAATAAATACATTGGAAAACGTGGAAAGAAACGCCATACAAAAGTGCACTGAACCCACAACTCACATGATCCCAAGTGACTCCCTCCCAACTGGGCCTATGCACTACATGATGGTTCAGGACCACTACACAGAAAATCACAGGCAATGCAAAAAGGTGGCACCAGTTTAAGCAAAACACTTTTCCTGTTCTCTGCCCATGAGTACGTTAATTAGTCCTGATCCGCAAAGATCCAACAGTATGACATACACAGACGTTACACCTAATATCATTCACGATGATTATTCGATCTGGCATACATTTAAGTTTTGTTCTCTACACAAGTACTCCATACGAAAGAGCAGGATCACGAGATCGTAAGTACGGCTGTGTTTTGTCACATGATCACAATCGATACCCTAATAACGATCTGAAAAGGAGCGCTGCATATTAATTTCGCTCAAAAGCACCTCGTCTCTCTTCATAGTTTAACCTACCGGCACCTGCCAATATGGCGAATATTTGTCATGCTGAGCCAACCTTTTTTCAGTACCGTGCGTGCAGAGATTAATACTCCTGCTGCACTAGCGTGTGCATTTTTTTTCTCTCCTGGTGACCACACAGCACGAGTCGCAAGTAATTAATCAGAGCCCCGTGCCCCCTACATGCGCTGCGCCTGATCGATCTGCGTCTCGGCGGCATGCCGTTCGCCATGTGAGGTGGTGAGCTTTTTTCTCACGAGCTCCCTATGATGAAGGGCATGCATTACCGCATTTTGTTTTAGAGAAGACTGTTGATTCGATACACCGTGCATATATACTGATCACAAGTACGTCCACAAGACCACAATTAAGAAAGCTTCCAGAAGCCCAGGTCATCCTTGGGATCTGAATATCAGATCATAGATGTGGCAGATATTTAAACTATTATTTTATAATTGATGATACAAAATGCAGAACTAATTGATGATACGCATATATATTGATCACAAATCCGCAAGATCACAATTAAGAAGGCTTCCAGAAGCCCAGGTCATCCTTGGGATCTGATAGGTGTGGCAGATATTCTATTCTAAAAAGAATTGAAGAAAAGGGCCCAAAAAAAGAATTGAAGAGAAAAGGCCAGCATTTAACAATATATATGTAGATCGGTCGCGAAAAACAATATATATGTAGATGACTTCTATCCATCTAGTCAATAATATCATTTCTGCAAGAAGCAGTGTTAGCCTCTGTTTGGTACAGCTTCGGCTCCAAAATATGTGAGAATTAGAGGTACGTCGAGGGCATGCATGTACATGAATCCTTTTCCTTATAGTTTATTTAAACTACTTTAATTGATGATATAGAATGCAGATCTAACCTAAATCTCATAGCCATGCCAAACATGTCCTTGGACATGCATCTAGAACAAAGTATTTTCTAGGGACAATGAATGTGGGTAGCTATGATATATAGATACTACTAGTTAACTATATTTACGAAGTTTAATAACCAAGTAAATCGGTTAGTGATATTAGTGCTAATAATTTATTAAGATGAAAAGGAAAAGGAAAAGGAAAAGGATTGGTGATTCATGAAAATTATGAGTTATAAGAGGAAACAATAGGAATGCATGCACCACCTAATATATGTAATTGCAGTGTTCATACTGTACAATGATACATGCATGTGAAGAAAAGAATATCCGTCGGCCAAATTCTTCACGACAAGCTATGCTCAGGTTCTTGCACCTGACCGGCGTCCGCCAATCCCCGTCACGGAATAATGAGTGATCCAAGTTGCCTTGTTTATCAAGAAAAGAAAAGGACAATTTACCTTCTTCTTCCATGCATATTAGGTGGAAAATATTTTCATTTATTGGGGTCTATCAATCAATCATAGTCTCAGGATGTCAGGATGCAAACCGATCGATACACTGTTCTGTCTGTTGGTTCGCTGTCGTCTCTCCCCTCGCAGGGTGTTGAAGTGAGCCCTTTCGTGTTTAATTTGATTATCTAGACCATAAGAACAGCATTCTCTAGGTCGTCACGTATTTGTGCAGCAAGCTTTTGCAGTACTATTTAGTCTCCACGCGCTGTTCACAGTACGTACAATGCGACGCAGAGAGGAGAGGAGAGTAAATTGCCACGTTCCCGGATTAAAACACACTTGTGATGCGCTCATGCCCAAGCCCAAGTAAAGTCCCAAATTACATGCGTGCATGATGCATGTCACCGCACTGACCGATTTGCTTGCATCGGCCAGTTGAATAATACTGTTTCTAATAAAGTAACAGCAGGATGCACCGCCAGGGGAAAAAAAAAGGGGAAATGATTGTTTAGTTAGCATGATCATACGTGTGTGGCGCTTTATGACGGTCATGTGTCCACAAAATTAAAGGTGCATGCAGAGGGGGCCACATCCGGCATGGGGGCTCCGGCCGGCGGATGCATGATGCGTCCGTGCAGCGGCATTCACCAGGCATGCCACGCACATGACATGAGTGGTGTGGTGGCCCGAAGGAAGAACGAAGAGGTCCCGCTCGAGTCGAGAGATTGCCGGCGAAACGCGAGGCAGCGCACGCATCCGGACACCCGGGGCCCCCGGGGGCGGGCCCGGTTTCCTTCCTTTTGGTCTGTGGAGTGGGCTGGGCCGCTGCCCGCTGGTACGAAGCCTGCTGGCCCGTCGACCCGTGCGAGCTAAACGGAGAGCAGAGCTATGGTGAGCTATGCTATGGGCATGGGTGCGCACTGCGCAAGTGAGTGACCTGGCTCGATCTCCCCGCTCCTGCATGGACCACTGGCTATTATTCGGATCACCGGCTGGACATGTGAGAGGGCTCTAGCTAGCTACCTACATGCAATGCATCATGCATATGGGTCGACGATCGCCGATGGGGATCGATCGACACGAGACGAGGCCGGCCTTTCTTGATCTCTGCTCCCACGGCTTGCATGGTCCTCTCATCAATCAGCTAATAAGCTGGGGCGCACGCTTGCGGCCGGGGGGCGGTCCTTGTTCCGGTCCAGCTCCTTCCTGCGATGGGTACGTTTCGGCGCACCGATCCGTTGTTGAAGCGTCGGCGTCGATCTCCTCTGGTCTGGGCCTGCAGGGCCTACAGATCTCGTTAATTAGCTAGGCGAGCTAGAGAGAGGCTCGTGCGTATAGTATAATTCCGTCGTGTGTGCCCATGTTTTAGTTGGACAGCGAGATGCTGACGCGAAGCTTTTGATCGAACACGACAAACAGTGCCGCGTGTCCCGATCGATCCGCGATCTGTCCAGTGCGCCATGTGAATGCATGCAAACGTGGAGGTGAGGGAGTAGCGGGGAGGAGATGCGCGGCCTGGCCCATATTTACGTTATACTAATATTAAATTTATATACAACAAAACTTTCATTAATCATCAGGGGGATGTAGCTCAGATGGTAGAGCGCTCGCTTAGCATGCGAGAGGTACGGGGATCGATACCCCGCATCTCCAAATTTTTTTAAATGTTTTCCAGATTTTTTTTATTTCTTTCTCTTTTTTTTTCCAAATGATATTTTCCCAAACGATACACTTATTATTCCGGTGTTCATTTTTGCAAGCATATTTATTTCTGGAGGTATACGTACCGTGTGGGTCTTGCGATTTGCACTCCCTCAGTGTAACGATCACTAGAGTACAATGTACACTCGTGCGCGCATGCATCTTTCTGTTCGGAGGAGGCCTATATACCGTAGGTACTTATTAAGCTCTGCAGTTCATTTCTGAAGACTGACCAGAGCACGTACGTCGTGCACTGTAGTACATTATACATCTTTCTTTTTTGGAGGCATACAGTAGGAACAATGCCAGTGATCTGATCCAAATCCAACCGCTACTAATAGCTAGTTCCGTGGATGTGGAATGCAGTGGACGCCGCGCGCTGAATTGATTAGGCACATCAACTACTACAAATAGCAATGCATGCCGCTGAGGCGCTGAGATGGAGTATACTACCCCAGCCCACAGGCCACAGGCGCACATGCGTGCAGCCACGGATGCGTGCGACAAACAGTGTGCGGGCACGTACTGGACCCATCCCGCGATCTCACTCGATGGGCTTGGTCGAACGAACTCAGGTCCGCACGGGGGGCAAGGAAGGATCCTCCATCAATTCGCTGCCGGACGCCGGCCATTCCTGCACGGGAGGACATTTTCAGACACGGCGACTCCCCGTGGTGTTGGTGTAGAACTGGGGTACGACGGTGGATTCTCGATTGCTTGGTAACTGACGCCGGGGCCATGCATTGATACGATGCATATATGAGATGAGCCTGAAAGGAGTACTCCGTACATTCCAAGAATATAACTGCTGTTGGAGTGCTACCTATACCCCATGGACCATGGTTAATGGGCTGGCTTTCCCCCTTCATGTGAGATTGTGAGGTGGTTAATTACGTATTGCTCGATCGAAAAGTTCAGTGATGATCCGGCCGAGATCGTCACTAATTTGGCGGTGGCATGCATGGCAGCATATGGTCGAGGAGCTGATGAGCTGGCTGGCCATTTTAATCCGGAACAGCGGGGGAGAGCGTACGGAGTCGGAGTGTCTCCGCCACCAAACATGTGCGGGCATACAGCGCGATTAGGCACAAGCAGTACGAACTAAAACCGGTTCCCTTCGTGTAACCTTTTCAGACTGTACGTGCTGGGTATCCTAGGACTCTAGGTTCTAGGGCAGCAGCCAGCAGGGGACAGGAAGAGAGGAAGAGGACAGTAGGACACGCCCAAACTGCTACGAGATCCGGGCGTGCTCTCTCTACCACCTGGAAAGAGCTGTTGTTGCTTCAGGATAAAGCTTGGGACCCGCTTTTTTTTTCTTCCTTTCTCCAGAACCAGCCATTCAGCCAAGTAATTAACAGTAAGGCTTCCGTCCTGATGCGCTTGTACTGAAGCTCGTGCGTTTCGGTCGATTGCGTGGAGAAACTGAGACACCTGAATAAAGGTGAGAGCTAGGGTTCGGGACCCGGGAACGATATGGTGACAGATCCGAACTGAAAAATGTCATCACGGATTCTTCTAGGATTTAACGACGCGGGTTTACATGATTGAAAATTTGAAACATCACGGGGATCTAATTAAGCAGTACGGAGTACGTTTTTACTACAGCCTTGATGGTACAAAAAGTGTGCTGTCTCGCTGTGTAGTGTGCACCATGCTGGATATATACGAGCTAGCTGTGGACTCTGACAAAAGTAAGCTACAAAGTATGCTTGACGGGCCAAATAGTAGAGATGGTGTGAGCTCTTCAGGAGGCCCATGATGGCAACCTGATCACGCAGAAACCCAAATCGCTATGGAACTGCTAGGCGCAAACTTGAGAATCTCTAAAAGGGTCGAAATTGGTATAGTCGGATTCCAGCAACTCGTAGCAACGTGGTACGTACAACATCTGGTATTCTCCAACTCCAATCGAGCCAGCATGATTTGAGCGACTGCGCGGTGTAGTCCATGGTACGGCATATGTTCAGTGCTCAAATGTGACGCGTAATCCATAGTTTCAGTCATATATATGCACGCAGCAGATACTGCAAACCATAAGGGCACGTACAACGCCCGTCTTTATCCAGTTTCCGTGTTTTTTACTATGAAAAAAACCCAGCCAAAGCCAAGAGACGGGTGTCCCGTCGCCTCGCGAGAGAACGACCCTGTACCGTTCTCCCACGCGCTGTAGACGCCCGCGACAGCGATGTACGGCTTGTCTTCCCTAATGACGACGCGCTCGGATCCGGCACGGGCGCGCGCAGGAGAGCGTGAGGACAGAGCCCCTGCTCCGGCTGCTCCTCCGCGCCTCCCAAGGCTAGCCGACGCGAGGCCCTTCTCCGGAACCGCCGTTGGGAGGGAGCAGGACTAGGGAGGGAGAGGGGCTTGCCTGATCCGGAGCCCGCGACGTCGACGGGAGCCCGCGAGCGCGACGCCGGAGCTCAAGGCGACGGTGGGTGCCAAGCTCCTCGGGCGGCGAGGCCAATTCTCGTGGCGACAGCTGAGGACTGATGGTCGCGGAGGCCGATGCTCGTGGCGGCGGCAAGGGCTGAGCTCCTCGGGCGGCGAGGCTGGAGCTTGGGGCGGCGGCGAGGGTCGAGCTCCTCGGGCGGCAGCGGGGCTGAAGATCCTTTGCCGGCGACAAGGTCGTTGGGATCTGGGTTCGTCGATGCGGCAGGGTGAAAGAGGGAACGGGGAAGAGGAGTAGAGAGGGGTGCCGTACAATGATATACACAAAATTATTTGTATATGATCCTAACTACATACAAAGCATTAAAAAGTTTGGAGACGAATCCTATCTATGGGTTGTATGACCTGTTTTAGTCCTATTTTTATATCCGGCTATATGATAAAGACGACCCCCTGTCTGTGGGTTGCACATGCCTAAAGAGCACCCAACGCCATTGAAGTGTCAAATGAATGCGGCAGTGCATTTTCAGGCTCCTCCTCCAGTTGAGCTTGAGCCGCCAGATGTGTTTCTTCGGTGCTTCCTGGCGTAGTGCTGCTCGACGTTGAGAGCGCCGGAGAGGTGCACGTCGCACACGAGGCGCTCCACGTTCATCTCCCCAGCGATCGCAACGTGCCATAGCATGCAAACGTCGGAGAGAGAAGAGCAAAGAGAAAAATCGTCGACATACTCCACGGTACTCGCTAGCACACAGTTCCACGACAGTGGGCTCCGGTCGAATCAGACAGAAAGGAAATGAGTATAATAATCAACATTTGAGGCTTCGACTCGATAGTCTTATTGGTCGCGTGGTTGAACAGACGGGCCTACAAGCAGACGACGCCCAACCGATCGTGCTAGCCTCCTCATTATCCAAAAAGCAAAACTTAGGGCTAGGGCGGGCTTCAGCAGTTTGGGCATTCTGTTAGGCATTAGAGCGTCCCGTTCTAAGTTCCTCGCAGATTCTCGAGTTTGTTTGTTTTCTTTTTCTCTCTGTCCTGTGTCTGCAGGACCCAAGAAGAGCCCAGTTAAGGCACATGCCCTCACTCAAATTTTTGATGCACAGGTAGTTGATAGATTTTCACCATGTATTAGCTGTACAAATGTATGTTTTTTTGAGTAGTGCCCACTCTCAAATTTGACTAAACTCCGTTCTGTACACTCTTTTCCGCTTAATAAAAAATGTGACATGCATTATACTAGACAGTGTGCTAGAGATGGACTAATGAACTGCTCGCTGTTTTTGCTCCACAAGCAAAGATGGCAAAGACACGTAAGCACTATAGAGAGCAGAGACCAATAATTGTTTTTTTTTCGGGGGGGGGGGGGGGAGGGGAGGATGGCCCCCGACGTCCTCCCTGGTTCTGCCACTGCCAATGGGAGGTAATCATGGTGTTCCACCTCGATGAATCCATGGTACCGTACACCTTTTATCCTACTAGGAGGTAAGAGATGGAACAAATCTAAACCATTGATTATTTAAAAATAGAAAAAAAGAAAAATCAGAAAGGCAACAACTCTGCCGTTAGCCTCTCCAATCGTGGGTACGGGATTCCCGGGAGACTGGAAAAAAAACGTTACACTCGTGTTAGGCATAACTTTTGTAAAATATGTAACAAAAAATTAGTAGATTCTATTTTCACCGCTTGTTAAGTGTTGCACGAGCCCAAATATATGGATGCGTCGTGCATGCAATGTTCATGAATCATCATGACTCTCAGAATGCATCACACGTTAGGGCAGTCCCAACCCTCCAACTAGGATGGTTTCCATAGCATTAATTAGATTGCCACATAGGACTTTTAGTTTAGGTGGCACTATATTAAATAATAAAGAGAGTAGAGAGAGGAAGAAACTAGGTCTTGCATGAGACCCAATTTCTACACGAGAACCTATGCACTAGACACTATCAAATGTTGCATTGGGAGATTATGGTTTCTTCATGATGGATGGAGAACAACTATGATTGGTAGAGATGAGAGATGATGCATCTATTAAAACTCCACATCAAGAAATCATGGGTTGTTGAGTGTAGTTTCTATAGTGATTTCTTACTTATGTGGCGACCTAGAAACTACCTATAGACACTATAGGTTGGGACTGCCCTTAGGCAAGCGGACAGGTTGAATAATGAGGTATGCGCGTCCTATGGTTGAGCCCAGCAAGTGTCACGCGTATATATTTAAAAAAAATTGGCATAAGTGGCGTCATGTCATAGTTAATTCAGAAAGTTCAAATCAAATTATTTCTTTTGTCATGTCTCAAAAATATTGGCATATGTACCGCCAGGCTAACTTGTCACGTAATTTTATTTTTGTCACGGTAACATGTTGATGTGGATATCACTTGTGATTGCGAGTTGTCACACGCCTGCACCTTTGAAGCTTAGATTAGATCACGTGATTTTCTTAGGTTAGTCAGATCTAATAGGTAGTTTTTTTCCCCTTTATCCTGTTTCCAAAAACAAGAGTATAAAAATAAATATAATAATTATACATTGATCTATTACCTCGTAGGAGGTAATATCCAACTAAATGGACGGTCTACGTTCATTCGGGTGTACTTTAGCAATTCCCTTCTATGATTCTATCATATAATTTTACAACTTTACAATCAAAGTCAGAGACTTGAGTCTAATATAATGGACCGACGTGTTTATAATTTTTATGTGTTAAGTAAGATCACTTTATTCCGTCCTATCCTGCATTCCTACTTAACATCTCCGATTCAGTTCGATCTATGTGTTTCAACAATCTTGATTTGGCGGCTGCACCTGCCGAATAGTGTAAAGTTGTAAACACGCCTTTGAGATCAGTTGTCAGGTTTCCCCCGTGAGATCAGTTGTCAGGTTTTCACCAGTGCCTCACGTTTTTACAAAACACTGGTTGTGTCCATTGGGACCAATGTAAGTGTTAAGTTAGACCTGATGAATGGACAGAACAAGCCTCGCGCCGCTTCAGGCATTCAAAAGGATAGTTAAATAGGACAGCTAAGTAACACATCAAACCATTCCAATGGCTAGAATCAAGAAAAAACACACAGAAATAGGATGAGCCGAGGGTATAACAGAGTCAAACACAACCCAAATGATAGTTGTAGCAATCACCAGACACCAGGCCGGTTCCTTGTAGTTACATCGATACGAACGAAAACCAACACAGTTCAATGATGTTCAAACGTCAAGCGAAATCCACAGTTTCAGTCAAATATGCACATGCACGAAGCAGATACTGCAAGAGCACCCAACGCCACTGACTCAAGTGTCAGATGCAGCCGCACATTTATCAGGCTCCGTTGAGCTTGAGCCGCCAGATGTGCAGCTTCCCGGCGTAGTGCTGCTGGACGTTGAGCGCGCCGGAGAGGTGCACGTCGCACACCGGGCACGTCACGCTTATCTCCCCGGCGAGGCGGGCCACCTTGTTCCGGTGCTTCCGCCCCTTCTCGTGCTGCTCCAGGTGCCACGCCGTCATGCACAGCACGCCGCAGAAGCCGCACGGCACGGCCGGCTTCTTCTTCTTCGCCGCCGGGTGCTTTGGCGGCGGCTTAGGCCTTCGCTGGAGCGGAGGGGGCCCCGCGTGCGCCAGCCGCGGGGCCAGGGCGCAGCACGCGTTCGGCGCCGGTGGCGGAACCGGAGCGTGCCGCGCCCTTTGCGCGTTCGCCGGCGGCGGGCACGGGGCGCGATGGGCGTTCGTCGGAGCCGGCGGGTGCGGCTGCCCCGGTGGCCTGCGCTGGTACTGCTTCAGCGGCGGCTGGCGAACGCCCGCGAACCCCGGAGGTGGCGCGGTGGCCGACCTCTTTGCCCATTGGTGATGCGCTGGCGGAGGCGGCGTTGGGAGTGGAAGTGGCGATGGAGGTGGCGGTGGTTGTACCTGAGGAGCAAACAGTGCATGATACAAAAAGTCAGTGCTATGCAAAATTGATCTGTATGAAGATGAAGTGAATGCAAGCATCAAACTTCGAATGGATACATTGATTAGTTCTCGTAGCCCAATAATCTGGGATCATTTGCACAGTCCCATTAGTTTTTAGAAGATGTAGCCAATGTAACCAAAAGAAAGTCTGTAGTAGTAGTAGCAAAGCAACAGTAAAATTTGAGAATTGGTAAGTTTAAAGCTGTAAAGTGAAGCACTTCAAACCATATGCAGAACCTTACACATACAGAATAAATGAAGTGGCCCTTTCCCCTGAAAACAATAAAGAATGGCATACTCTGTTGTAATAGTGTCTACTAGTTTAGTGCGATATAATCTTTTTGTACTAGTGTCTACTAATAGTGAACTACCGTCTACCAATGTAATACTGCTATTTCAACTACAACATGTCACGTTGGCACTCAGACATTAACTTGAAACAAGTATACAAAAATTACTCAATCAGAATGAAACAAATGCGGTCCAAGCACCAGAGTTTTCAGTTTCTCTGAAGCAACAGCAGAGCCATTTCATCTCATGCCTCCACAGGAAAATGCTACTGCAGAGAAGCTACTAGACCTTTCTTTTTTCTCTGAGGTGACAATGACATTACTGCCACGCTAAGATATGGCACAAACCAAGCATGCAAGCTCACATGCAAAGCTACATGCTTGAATCTGAACATGACTTCAGAATTCAAACTCACACACATCCTTTGTTCTGAGGAGGAAGTAATGGATTGTGCCTCACCGGTTGGGATGGCGGAGGAGGTGGCTGGGCACTGCCAGAGGTGCACAGGCCTCTCTTCCTGAGCTCGACCCGGCGCTTGACGTCCTTCCAGAATTTGTTGCTCAGCTCTTGATCGCTAGGAACCAGGCTGGATACCCCACTGTTCTCTTCATCTTCCACTTTGATCACAGGAGCAGTACCCGGAAACGGCGACGCCATGCTCATCAGAGGAGCCGGTAGCTCGATGCGCTGACGAGCGACGAAGGCCGCTGCAATCTTAAGACGAGTTCAGTTTAGAACAGCAAAGGCATCTGGTGAACCAGGGAAAAAGATAACTCCCATACAACTGTTCTACCCAAAGGGCAACTGGGCAAGAAACTGTTATAGAAAAGAAAGAAAAGGAAGAAAACAGGGCAAGAACAAACAAATTACAAGGCATATGTAGTATCCGGTTCAGGAAATTGTCATGCAGGAGATTGGCAGATTGGCGTGTGAGAGCTTACCAGCAAACTCTTGAACGCAACAAGAAGAGCACCCGCCTTTCCTGTGGCTGTGGATCAGCCAATGCCTCGCTAGCTACACAAACTCAGCAACAAGACGAGCTATGGCTCTTACTGTGTATGCTGCGCGCCTTAATCCCGCGTTGGTTAACCACTTAACCTCACGCCTTCTGCATCGTTGGCAGAACATCATGCGCCAGTGACAAAGAGAGCACGGCCATGCGACGATGATGGGCAGAAACATTTAACGGGGCCCAGTATATGGGCCAGGCAAGCCTGCTACGTCTTAGTTGCCCAAATCCCGTGCGGGCCGTGTCGCTGCAGGCTTGCAGCCCAAACTCCAGCTCCTCTCGCCGCCGAGCCGTATCGCGAACCGGGGCCGCGCCGAGATGTCGTACCTGCTGCCGCACCTGCACTCCAGGTGGGCGGTGGACCAGGCCATCCTCGCCGAGGAGGAGCGCCTCGTCATCATCCGCTTCGGCCACGACTGGGACGAGACATGCATGCAGGTAACGGCCCCTCGATCGCTGTTATGATCCTGGACCGCCAAATCACAACAATAGCAACAATTGATAGTTTGGGATACAATACGGAGAGAATTTAGACCGGGAAGAGCAAGGAATCGGAGGAAGGAGCAAGAACACCTACGCCTAGGAGATGGTTTCTGGACAAGGAGAAAGACGAGTTCAAGCTTCTGTTCTTCGATGCCGTCACATGGGTTCAGCCCTTCTACAAATACCAGCCTAGTTGGGCTGCCTTACACGAGCTTATCCGGCCCAACACCAAAGGCTCGTAGGCCCAGATACATACTAACACCTACTGGAGGCCCAGGTCATGACAATCGCCTAGCTAACGCTTTCTACCGGTGCTCAGTTTGTAGTTGCTATTCCTAACGCTTTCTATTATTAGGGGACAGTTTTGATTGTCTAAAGTTGGAACAGAGGAGGGGAGGGGGGTTTACTTCCTCTCTGTCTCCTAAAACGAAATAAATCTTGCATGTTATGTTGGGAGTTTGGTAAACTACTGACATTGGACTTCATCTTAAAATTTGAAGTTCTCTGACAAATTGCTTGAAACATATTGAGTTTGGTACTTACTACATGCAACATTTGGTTGCTAAACGTTGTGTAGTTGCCTTTTGCACTTTGTGTTAGTTTATTCTTTTGTGTTCTGAAGTTGTCTCCAATCGGACATAGGTAGGGTGTGTGGTGTTGAATGTGAACTACTTCAATCACAAATTTGTAGAAGTATGGAAATGATCCAGAGTTGCAGATAGATTAGACAGATATATAGGACATTGTGGCATTTAAGCTGCTTACTGATGCCAATGAAAATTGTGAATTGCAGCGATTTTGCAGATTCAGAGTCCCAAAGTTTGAGTAAACTTGACATACTAGTAGGCAATTTGATGATGTTCAAGGACCTTGGGTAGCACTTCTGGTAAGCTGATTTAAAATACAAGAACAAACTGTTGTTACTCGTTAGTTGTTACTATTCTACGCCTCTACCATCTTATTACTGAAACCAAACAACTCCCTGGATTGTTCTCCACCATCACATCCCCCAGTGTTGCTCTTATGATAGGATATATATGGTCAGTTTGAATTTGAAACAGAAGTTGGGGAGCTTAGGGCTTTTCCTTTTCCAGTAAGTAGCAAATCCATAATCTCACTCTAGATTTGCTATTCTCTTCCAAGTTATTTTAGGTCTTGTAATTGACTTTTCAATGAGGTTGCACCTTGCCCATGCTTTGGTTCTGCAACAATTTCACATTGCCATTTGCTGTTGTGACTCTATTCATCAATACTTATCCAGCATTATTCTGACTCCCGTTATCTTACTTATGTTTAGATGGATGAAGTTCTGGCCGCAGTTGCAGAGACTATAAAGAACTTTGCAGTTATCTACCTCGTTGACATCACTGAGGTTCCTGACTTCAACACGTTGTACGAGCTGTATGATCCGTCGACGGTGATGTTCTTCTTCCGGAACAAGCACATCATGATCGATCTTGGGACAGGAAACAACAACAAGATCAACTGGGCCTTGAAGGACAAGAAGGAGTTCATTGACATTGTGGAGACTGAGTATAGGGGTGCCCGGAAGGGCCGTGGTCTGATGATTGCTCCAAAGGACTACTCCACCAAGTACCGTTACTAAAACCATTTGTTCTGTCTATTGTTGTGTACACCAGTAGAAAAATGACCTTTCATCCACGAAAATGAACATTAGTATCGGCTACCTTTTTTTTTTGACCGAAGTCGGCAGGGGAAGCCCCAACCTATTTTTTTGCATGTTTTTTATTCTAGACCCTATTAATTCGCTCCCATGTGGAGTTGAACTTGGGTCTACTGGGTGCTACTCAAGTGCTCTAACCACTAGGCTAGCACCGGGTGGTGTAATTGACTGGTACTAAAATGGGTCCGAAGGCTTTCAAATTTAGACCCAGTACTAAAATGGGTCCGAAGGCTTTCAAAAGGTAGCCGATACACAACAATGGATAGCGCAAAACTACTCATTTGGAATGCGTGGGGGCTTAATGCTCAGGCTCGCCGGGATTCAGTTAGGAAAGTGGTAGATGCTTGTAAGCCAGTGCTGGTTTGTCTTCAGGAAACTAAATTACCAGTGATATCTGATAGAGAAATTATTTCCTTTTTGGGTCCAGATTTTCAGGATTTTGTATATCTCCCTGCACAAGGAACTAGGGGGGGGGGGGGGGCATTCTTGTGGCCTGGCGACATGGCTCATTGTCCTCGAGCCAACACATAGTTCATCGGCATTCGGTGTCTGTAAGATTCAGATTTGATGATGAACCAGAATGGTGGTTTACAGGTGTTTATGGGCCACATCAAGATGCATATAAGGTTGATTTTCTTAATGAACTCCGAGAGGTAAGATCCCAATGCATGGGTCCTTGGGTTCTCGGTGGTGATTTCAACATGATTTATTCAGCGGAGGACAAAAACAATGAGAACCTAAACCGTGCAATGATGGGTCGGTTTCGCCGCTTTGTAAATGATTTTGACCTGAAGGAGGTACCATTGATTGGGAAGAGATATACATGGTCAAATGAAAGGGAGACGCCCACTCTAGTGAAACTGGATCGTGTCCTTTGCACTTCGGATTGGGAATGACTCTTTCCAGACTGCATTCTTCAGAGTCAAGCGTCGCAAATTTCAGATCACTGCCCACTTCTCTTGAGTCTCACGGAGGGAATGCATGGTAAACGAAGATTTCATTTTGAAAGTTTTTGGACTAAGCTTCCCAATTTTCTTGAAGTTGTGGCACAGTCATGGGAGCTGCCGATCAATGCCTCCTGTCCTATGGAGCGGATAAATATGAAGCTCAAAAGGCTCACCAAGGTCTTGCAATCCTGGAGCCAGAAACAGGTGGGACACATCAAGACTCAACTTGGCTTATCTCAGGAAATCCTGCATCAACTAGAGATTGCACAAGATAGTCGGGCTTATAACTCCGGAGGAGAATTGGCTGCGCTGTGAAGCCAAGAAATACTGTCTGGTCTTGTCTTCCCTGGAACGAACTGTCGCTCGTTACGATCACGAATTAGATTCCTAAAAGAGGGTGATGCAAATACAGCTTTTTTCCACAGCCAAGCTCGATTCCGGAAAAGAAAAAATTATATTCCTAAATTGCTACGAGATGGAGAGGTGGTTACCAGTCAGGAAGACAAACACACGGTGATCTTTGATTATTTTGACGGGCTGATTGGCACTGCATTTGAACGGAACTCTACATTGGATTTGGAGTTCTTCCATCGGCAAGGCATTGACCTCTCAGTTTTGGAGGCACCAATCACTGAAGAAGAGGTGTGGCAAACTATCAAAAACCTCCCGGCTGACAGAGCACCTGGACCAGATGGCTATACAGGACGATTCTACAAATCCTGTTGGCATCTGATCAAGTCTGACTTCATGGCAGCAATAATCACTCTGTGGCAAGGGGATGCGAGGAAGCTCTGGCTACTGAACTCGGCTTATTTGACGTTAATACCCAAGAAGGAGGAGGCCTTATTACCCATAGATTTTCGACCAATCAGTCTAGTTCACAGCTTTGCAAAATTGGTCACCAAAGTAATGGCTAATAGACTGGCACCAATGCTCAAGGAACTGGTGGACACCAATCAAAGTGCATTTATACAAGGAAGGTGCATACACGACAACTACACGCTAGTTCAACAAACCATCAAACGCTTACATAGAAAAAAGGTAACAAGTGTCTTCCTGAAGCTAGATATCTCAAAAGCTTTGATTCGGTTTCCTGGTCGTTTCTGTTGGAAGTACTAAAGCATTTGGGTTTTGGGGTCACTTGGTGTAACTTGGTGTCTTGGCTACTCACAACGGCCTCTACAAAAGTTTTGCTGAATGGAGAACCTGGAGCAGCGATCAGGCAACAACAAGGGACTCCGGCAAGGCGATCCCCTATCACCTATGCTATTTATCTTGGTCATGGACGTATTAAACAGTCTGTTCATCAAAGCTGAGGAAATAGGACTGCTGCAGCCATCTCATAAGAGGCAATGCTGGACAGCGAATTTCTTTGTATGCTGACGATGTTGCGTTATTCATACGACCAACTGCAGAAGAGATGAACCTGACATCCCAAGTTTTAGAGGTGTTTGGTAAGGCCTCAGGACTGCAGACCAATTTTCAGAAGAGTTGTGTGATCCCAATAAGGTGTGAAGAAATCAAAACCGCAATGATTTCATCAACTTTGATCTGCCCAATTGCCAATTTCCCATGTACATACTTGGGACTTCCTATTTCAGACAAAAAACTGAGAAAAACAGATCTCATGCCTTGGGTGGAAAGGATAGGAGACAAATTGCCTAACTGGAAGGCTAACCTCATGAATTTGGCAGGCCGAGCAACTTGGGTCAGATTTGTTCTTTCTGCCCTTCCGGTTCACGTTCTAATTGCCTTGAATGTCCCTAAATGGTTCATCAAGGCGATCAACAAGATTAGGAGGGGATTCTTATGGAGAGGAAGAAAAGATGTACAGGGGGGTTGCTGCCTTGTGGCTTGGGAGAGAGTGCAGCGGCCGTTGGAGCTAGGTGGTCTGGGAATTCCTAACCTGGAAATCTTGGGATGGGCATTGCAGATGAGATGGCTTTGGCTCAGAAAAACAGACACAAGCAAACCTTGGTTGTCCCTGGATATCCCTATCCATGCTTATGTGGCTGCGCTATTCCAGATAGCAGTGCAGACAATAATCGGCAATGGGGCTACCACCAAGTTTTGGAAGGATAAATGGATCCATGGTAAATCTATCAGTGACATTGCGCCTTTAGTATTGGCTGCCGTCCCGACACGGGTACAGAACTCTCGTCTAGTATCTGATGCCATGGTTGAACTTAGATGGGTACATGATATACAAGGGGGACTGTCGATGGTCGGATTCTTTGAACTGTTCCAGCTTTCGGATATACTCTCAGAATTTGCATTAACCCAAGATGAGGACACTCACTGCTGGCGATATGATGCCTCTGGTCATTACACTGCTAAATCAACATATTTGGCTTTCTTCAATGGGGCAATTACCTTTGAACCTTGGCGCAGAATTTGGAAATCCTGGGCACCAGCAAAGTGTAAAATCTTCTTGTGGTTAGCTGTGCGAAACAGATGTTGGACAGCTGACCGCTTGGCAAAGCGAAACCTTCCTCATCCTGACCGTTGTTTACTATGTGATCAAGAATCCGAAGACATACAACATATACTCACCACTTGTGTATTCGCAAGAGAGTTTTGGTTTCGCATTTTCTCAAGGTTTGGCTGGCATCATTGTGTCCCCTCAAGGCATGAGCTTTCCTTCTCAGAATGGTGGAGGAAAAGTGCTAAGAAAATACAGAAAGACAAACGGAAAGGGTTCAATACCTTAGTGGTACTGGGTGCTTGGCTACTTTGGAAACATCGCAATGCTTGTGTGTTTGAGGGAGACAACCCGAGCTTGGAGGCCTTACTTCGGAATTTCAAAGAGGAGCATCACTTATGGTGTCTATCAGGTGCTCGGAGCCTCAACTCCTTGAGCGCCGGTCTAGTTTCTGGATTAGGCTAGAGATACTTGGCTTAGTCCCTACTGGTCTTGTCTTATTTTTGGGTTTATTCCTGATATTTCCTTGTTGTATTCTCAACCACTCACAGCTCGGCCCGGAGTGTGGTGGTGCAGTTTTGTAAGGGGCCGTTTTTTTTCTCTCTATTAATACAAAGATACGCAGCTCTCCTGCGTATTCGAGAAAAAAAATAAAATCCGTTACAAAAAGTTCGAATACCACTAAAATGCGGGTCAATAGAATTTGGAGGGTGAGATTTGGCCAGTGCGCTGGAGCATCGTGTAATATGGAGGAGGAATCTTTCGGAGTGAATGACCAAATGGAGATATGGATGATGGAGTTGAGTCCGCTGGAGATGCTCTAAGTTATCCAAATCTTCCGTATTAAAGCTAGCATAAATTAACCTCTATATTTGTATCTAAATTACCTATCACTGCTCATTCTAAATTTATCCCAAAGTATTTATGCAAGAACTGTGGATTTAAGTTCAGAGTCGCCATTTTAAAGGACTGAAGTTCCACGTCAGCACATCTGTAGCTCTAGCTTTACCTTCTGCTATTGTCAATATATGAGAAACTCAGAGTTTTGTGCATGATATCGGTCACCATGCAGACCACATATACTATGCATGAAGTCGATGAACATACCTTTTTGTATGGCAAACACATAACTTCAGCTAATGTTTTAACTAAATATATATGTCAAACACATACGAAAGTGCAATGCAAAAGGAGAAAAAAACTGTTCCTTTAAAAATTACTAGTGTGTGCAGTACAGGTCGAATCTACTAAAGAATATATTAAACATGGACTCGATCGTATCTTAGTTGTGCTTGCATTTTACATAATCTTACTCCAAAATCCTAATCCCTACTAATAATGAGCAAGGACAAAGCCTCATGCACATATATATTCATGTCAACTGCATATATGTAATTCCACGACGGCACCGCAATTCAGGCAGCTATTGAGATTGTTTTTCTTACCTTGCATAGCATATAAAGCATAAAAACGCCATCCATAGCAAGCTCCAGCCTGCAAGTAGTGTCTAAAGTCCCCAAACGGGTTTTGTTTGCACAAATCAAGCAATCTAGCTTCCCAGCTTGGCCAAACAGCATTGGCAATCCATTATTAACTATACGCCATCCATGATAAACAAATTGTACTTCTGTTTTCAAAGATCACGGATCAGCTGATTGAAGATTTCTCGGAAGGGAGACAATCCTGCCCCATAGCTTGTAAACAAATGTATCAGGTCGAACATGTTGCTGTTGATAAATTGGTTGCCGATTCAATCACGTCGTCCAATCTGGCAATTTGCATCGCCAGGTCACCAGCTAACTCCCTCTCAGTTTATTGCTCTTGTCTAGGAATTCAATATCTTCTCGATGATTTGAGATGGTACAAACATGCAAAATAAGCGTGCCGGCTTCTTCATATTTATATTTTTATTCATGTTTGTTGCTGAGTAGTGGAGAGTAGAAGATATTTTGCAAGGGCCATAGGGGGCGTCATCAGCAACCTCTTCCTGTTGTCGTCACTGCAGCGCTGTATTTGGTCCTAGATAAGCGAGCAGAATTCATTCATCTATGAATCTAGCACAGTTCATAAAAGCTTGTGAGATCCCTGACTGATTTTATTTGAGAATAAAACCGTACTGTTCATGTTTTGATAGTAGTATCCAAATGCCGAACAAAAAGATCAAAAGTTGGTAGGAACAAGCAAGGAATCCCAGTTCATGATCTTTAGGTATTGCATTCTTTAAATCCTACTACCAATTGATGGCTTCCCCTTGTTTAGTTCCAAAACGAAATCTTTTCACCCATTACATCGAAGGAGAATCTTAGATGCATGGAGCATTAAATGTAGACGAAAAATGTGAAAAGCTATATGAATAGGCTGTAAATCGCGAGACGAATCTAATGAGCCTACTTAATCCATGATTTGCAATAGTAATGCTACAGTAACCACCCGCTAATTATGAATTAATTACCCTCTAATTACCATCGTTAGATTCGTTACGAGATTTCCAACCTATCCATATAACTTTCCACCTTTTTGTCTACATTTACTAATCCTAAATTGGTAAAATCGAAACTCGAAATCTTTTCACCGAAAAGTTTTCACGAACTAAACACGCCGTTCGTGTCTTGTCTTGGGGCTGGTGGTCATGGTCCGAGTCCCACTATACTGAACAAGATATATTTCCATTGGAAGGGGAAACACGGAGCATATATATTCAGATTGTTTCTTGGTAAAGCATCACATGGGTTTCAACGATTGACTCAGTCACTCGGAATGAGCTTTAATTCTTGCTTGACCTGTATCAACTCATGAAATGCAATTAACAATTTGAAGCCGTTAATGCGCCGAAACGTAGCACTAATTTGATAACTAGTCAAGGACCAAAGGCAAAGACCAAGTAGTTGCAGGTTTGAATCATGGCCTCATGGGTGTCGAGAAATCAAAGGCTAGGTACCTGATCAGCTAACCAACGGTGGCAGCGGCAAAGCAATAAACCCATGTAAGTGCCATGAAGTTCACAGTGCAGATAACGTTTTCCTCCATGCATGTCTAGTCCATGCGGTTTACCGAAGGGAAAAGTCTCGAGCAAATTAATTGTACTTTGGCTTAGATGGAGATGTTCACATTTGAGGCGATGTGCAGTAGATAGATTATATGACGCCCGCCCAGGTGACGAACTTAGGCGACTCACCACGCATCATGGAGTGAGGCAGGCTCCGAAAACCGGGCAACTAATGAGGAATTTTCCTCTGCAACAAGTAAACTAGCTTGAAAACGCCATTGACATCAAGCTCCGGCATTTGCTCTGTTGCCATCGTCTGAAGCGCCTTTGCTTTGAACAAATCAAAGAGTCTAGCTTCCCAGCTCGTCCAAGCAGCATCGATCCATCGGCAATTTTTCCTGTAAAATGTACAGCTCGTTTTCAGGCAGCAGATTTTAAGACTTTCAGGAAGGGAGACAGCCCTGCCCCATGGCTTTCTAAACAAATGTTTCAGGTCATGCTGCTGTTGGCTGATTGATTGCCGGCTCAATCAATCACAGGTCTGTTACTCGTTCAACAACTGAGAGTATCCTACTCCGAATGATTTGAGACGGTACAACATGCGAAATACACGCCACCTTTGCTTCATCATATATGTTCAGTCTGTTCGTGTTTGTTGGCTTGCTGCTCACACTTGGTGAAATGTTTATATATGTAGCACTACATTATTTGACAGGTACACAATACCTTGTTTATTTTGGCCTTATGGCAGCGTCAGCCAGTTTCTTGCTGCTACGTCACTGTGGCCGCGGCTGTGTGCTTAGTCCTAGATCGGATCCAATCCAAGCAATACGTCCAGGAGCTTTACTGTCTGCGTCAGGAGCGTTGGACACTGAAATCGGCCGGGTCTCTCAAACAATCTAGATGGTGAGAGGTTGCACGCCTGCAGCTACGGAAATGACCGGCCATAAAAATCTGTCTGTGTGTGTATTTTTACCTCGACTATATTGAACACAGTGTTTCTATTAACTGAGAAAAAAATCGCTTAAAAAATGGCTGGGAACGAATATGAAATGCTATTCAGATTGTTAGTAAAATGCTTGAAATAAATGGGATGCACAATTCAAAGGCGGTTAACCACGAGTATCAGGTCAAGTCAAGGACACCAAAGGACACGGTACGAAAATGCCAACCAATTTCATGTTTGACTCATGCGTGCCAAACTGCCAACTGCTAGCTTTTTTTTTTTTTTGACGAATAACTGCTAGCTTATCTGCCAACCAACTGCAGGATAGGATATGCTGGTAAAGAACTGCAACCTATACCTCCCAAGTTCTTTTCTATAGCGTCTTGTTTGTGCAGTTCTTTTGTTAGTTTAGTAGTATTTGATCCTGAGCTAGAGGCTCACCAAATTCATTCTCTGTTGTGTTAACTGTGTTTAGCAGATGCAGAAGAGACTTAATTGACCAGAGATAGTCAGAGATTCAGTTTTTAATTGGTAGATTTCAGTAACTAATTGAACATAATCCACGTCACGTTCCAGTGAACGTGAACAATATATTACACCTGCTTGCTTACTTCATGCAGTTTCAGACTGTGAAATGCAAATCAAACACCACCTGTATGATGTATAGGAGTGTGTGACATGCTTATGGGCTTACTGACAAATCGCAAGTCAACTCAGGCAGATGATTGAGATGTGCAATGAAGAATGACATCATTCTTGTGACGATCTTTGGATGACTTCGGAGTGCATTTAATTTGATTTTGGTGCCCTGTGCTGACCTTGTGCAGGCGAGTGAGGCGTGTTGAACTGGTACAGTAACATGTCCAATTCTCAAACAGTAGCAATGCACTACCGTACCGGTCTCCCTCTATATATGGATATCACAATAACTAGATTAATCCTAGGAAAATCTTACTAGATCGATTCCTTGGAGTGCAAGTCGAGCGCCCATTGATCCTACTTGCACATTTAGTTGATTAGTTCCAATGTGCTCATAGTTGCATGTGAAGTACAATAACGTTGGTGTTAGTTATTATTGTCTTGGTGTTGATTTCATTATATAGCTTCAGTCGCACATCTTAGGATGCGTATGCTGAAGTGCGAGATACATGTATTTAATTGTCTATGATGCAGTGGTGTTACCATTTTCCTGAAATACCAATTGAATATATGTCTGTCTAGTGATGTGTCAAAAACATATGACTTAGCTTGTAACTCCTAACTCATACGTTTTTCTTTCCTTGGTCACTCTAGCATGACCTGAAAACTGGTCATGGCGATTAACCATCAAATGAATCCCTACTTGATGCATATCTTTTGCAACGTGTCAGAAATCAAAACCATGTGACTTGGATATATGACTAACAAGTTTTCTGACCGAGTTTATTGCTTACTACTACTGTCTAGAATAATATATAATCTTTGTAGAGCTGTCTAAGTGCCAAGTTGGAGTTCAGCTTGGTTTTAGCACGCCTGCCATTGGTTACATGTCCCCTTCATAAGATCAGTGCTGAGAAATCCATGTCTGAATATAAGAACGCGCGTATATTATTAGATATACTTCATTGTCTTTCTTGAGAGAGAAATATGCCGAACTCTTTTGAGCTAGTATCACTCTTGTCAGGTACTCCTCGTCTTTATTACTTGGATTGTTTTTTTTTTCCATGGGGGGTCCAATTGTTTCTACCCTTAATCACATTTGATGGAGGAACATCAGTGTGTGGTCGATCCGGCCGTGTTATAATTGTGCCGCAATCGCAGGCCAAATCATTGAGCATGTTGGTGCAGGTTCGAGTTGAATTATCTGAATTTGAAGACGGTCGAAAAACAATATATTACCTTATCAATTCGGCTGCAATTAATTAGCATTAGTATGTTTATTTAGTAAGTAAAATGCTGTTGTTAGTTCATGTAGCAAAATAAGTCCAACTTAATAATGCTATGTGAAATATCAGTACATGAGCTGAAGATATTTTGCAGTAGTTATTCTTTGGTGGTGATACACGTAGACGGTAGATCATAGATGGTCAAGGATAAGTTAAGTCAATGCTTAAATACGAAAAGTGTAAGCTGTCACGAAACCATGTTCATCCAGACAGATCGATAGCTCAGAACAGCTAATTTTATTTTTCTGACGTGTCTAGTGATGGGTTGCCGTCTTAGCGACAACCTTTTATATTTGCCTCGATCTTTGGCTGATAAAAAGGGCAAAATGGTAATAGAACTACGTTAGTTTATTCATCTGAGGAGTTTTGTCGATTTTTATTTGTTATTTTCTTTTATGATAAGATCGCTGATCACTATTAGAAAAAACAATGTAAGATAATAGCAAATGGATTTGATTTCATGCATGATTGCCTAAGGATCAATTTCTGCCATCACCAACAAATACCTTGAAAATGGAAGCATGTGGACCAATGAGAGCACAACGAGTAGGCACTATATAGCATATAGTAAAAAAACATGGACTAAACCAGTAATTAACTTGAATGGATGAGCACCAAACAAGTGATAGGAACTAGTGAAGTGACTGGTTAGTGGCCCACATGGAAGGTGAAAAATTGGCACCGAAAGGGTAAGAACAATAAGATTTGTATCACCACAGCATCAGAGGAGCAATACTATGCCCTTTTGCTTTATGCCAGCATGGAGTCAATAGTCAACTTTAGAAAAACCATGGCCAAGTCAAGAGAGACAATGGTTTTCTAGAGAAGCTAAGGAGATAAGGGTAGGTGACACGAAGCAGCCTAACTAATGGTTTCCCTTCCACATCAGACTTCCCTTTTTACCAATGACAACACTCAATAATCCAATCTAGAGATTTAGGCCCCTTTTTGTTAGAGGAAAATGAGAGGAGTGAAAGTATTTTTAACTGGGGAACAAAATTGATCTTTTTGCTGGATTGGAAGAAACACCCACATCAGCTTTTGTCCTTGACTGCATGCAAACAACCACTCGTACGTGTTAAACAAATGGCAAATCTCATGGTTCAGAATCTAGGGTAATTGATGTGCTTACTCCAATGCCTTTACTAGGCTGAAAAGCAATGCAATTCAGTATGGAGTTCCACACTTCAGTAACCCCTCTTGGTTCGACTGTGGCCCTTGCCATAGCGAAGAAAACTAATATTTTTTCGGTTTTAAGAATTGGGAGGGATCAGAGCTTCAATCAGCTGAAAACTCAGCTCTGAATATAATAATTACTATATTATCATTCATTAGTCACTTAGATAGGAATAATTAGATAAATAATGCATCTGATAGCTATATGATTGTTGCATGCTAATTAACATCCAAAGAAAATACTAGCTCGATCTGCCTATAAATATATGACGTTTAGGACAAACTAGTTAGCTTAAACATGAACTAAGTTTACTTGTGGAGTATACAATTTATTGTGAGAAGGAATCTGACATCCTAACCAATGCAAATGGCAGGGCTTGCTCTCCAGTGATTAGTAATTGGTTTAATTAGGTTGTTGCATCATGCATGCTCTGACCAGTCTTTCACGTTGCGTTTAAATGCAAGTGTCAGTTAATCATACATACTGTAATAACTAGTACCAATCAGAACACGTGTAACGTGAGTAGGACCTTATGTATATCTATCGGTAGCGTGCTGTTTGTAGTAAGTTCAATAAACTCAAATTATAAAATGAGTGGATTTGTGAAGTGGAGATGCAAAAGGTGTTTGCAAATAAGTTTCAGGCGGTAGGGGATGTTCATTGTTGTTCTAGAACTCAAAATTCTTTTATTTTGCACTTGGAAAATATATATGTTTAGAAAATAGAAGAGGGCTGGCATAACTATGAACAGCATTCAATTTTACTGCATTAACGAGAGAGGAAAAAAAAATTCAATCTCTCTGATTTCTTCAGAATCTCTGTGTGGCGAACATGCTTTTCATACTGTTTAAAGCAACCCACTAAGCTTCAAAAAAGATCCGAGAGGTTTTGTCGCCTGCGAGAGAATTGGTTGCTGCCAAGCAGTGTCATGGCACAGAACAATCACTAGTGCAGCACTGTTGTTGTGACACAAGCCAGTGCAAATCAAAGGAGAAGCTTGGGCATGCATCTTGTCACTCGTGCGTGCGCCCTGCCCTGCTGTCTCCCCTACGAGAGCCTACGATGGCGATCCGCACCTAACCCTGCAATCCAATCCAGCTCTTTCCACCCGACAGCATGCCTCATCGTCATGGAAAAAGGGCCGGCTCGGCTTGGATGCAGAATCCAGCTGCTTGATTGTTGCCCTGCAAAGCGCAGAGGAAGCCAAAATGGTGTGGCTCTCGTCTCGTAGTGCTAAGTGCTAACAGCTGCAAATATGTCTGGTTGTTGTGGTGTTGCTGTTCTAGTGTCACTTTGTTGTGTAGCAGTGAGCCATGATCTGAGTTGTTTTAAGTTAACAGTTACTACCTCCGTTTCAAATTATAGGTCATTTTGACTTTTCTAAATTCATCATCTTTGTTATGCACCTAGATAAATGCTATATCTATAATCATAGCAAAATCTATGAATCTAGAAAAGCCAAAACGAGCTATAATTCGGAACGGAGGAAATACTAGAGTAGATACATGGTAGATATTGTAAATAAATGTGCCTTTAGTGACGGAAGGGTAGCACACATCATGAGCAAAAGCATAACAAACATGCATGTGTGTATATACCAACGAACAAAGAAACATGATACTCTTCATTTATTTGTAGGTTATATATACTAACTAATTTACACATGTGGTAGACCCAGAAGGCAGTGAGATGGTGATCTCGCATGCAAACATATGACCTTAGTTACACATAGTGATCGATCTCCTTAAGTAACCTACATTGGAAAGATGATGCATGTAGTAAAAACTTGATGAGTGCTTTAACGAGCACAAACATGGGAAGACCCAGCCTACGTTCGATCCTCCAAAAGGCTGCAGCCTCTGTTGCCTCTGGATCGATGCTGGTGCCGGGCTGCGGCCTCTGGCACACGTATGCGGCTTCTGTACATGGCCTTGCGCCGCCACAGGCATCGATCGCCGGCATCGGCTGATCATGAAGCATGCATAGGTGTCGATCGGCTAGACGCGCCGGCCGAGACCGGCCGGCGTGGCACCGCTCTGCTGTGTCTAGTCTAGACGCGGATGAGGGCGGGGCCGCCGCCGGCGTGGAGGCGTCGGCGGAGCTGGAGCTGGCGCTGCTCGGACTCCTGCCGCTGCAGGCGCAGGTGCTCGTGCTGCCGCCGGATGAAGCTCTCCGCGCGCCGCAGCAGCTCGTCCGGCGAGATCGACACCAGCACGTCCCTCGTGCGCCACCCCAGGTTCCTCATCGCCGCCGCCGGTGACGCCGCCGCCGCCGCCGCCTCCCGCTGCGTTTCCGCCTCCGCCGCCGCCGGCGCAGCCTTGTTGCTGACCGCCGACACGGACTTGCGCATCTCCCGGCGCCGCGTCGCCGCCGCCGTCTCCGCCACGCGCTGCAGCCGTGGCAGCTCGTCGTTTCCCCACGACTCGCTCTTCTGCACGGCCACGGGACGCGCCGCGCGCCGCTGCACGATCGACTCCCACAGCGAGTCCATCGACACGTCCTCGTCCTCGTCCCCTCCGTCGCCGCCGGGGCCGGGCATGGGTTCGGCGGCCGCCGCTGCCTCCGCGGCTGCAGTCGCCTCCTCGCGGCGGCGTATCTCGCGGTAGACCTCGCGTGCCTTCGCCGCCGCCGCGACGTCCCTCGGGCTCGGCGCCGCGTCCTGCAGATGGCCATCCGCCGCCTGTTTCTTGCGCACGCGGGGGCGGTCGGCTCTCCTGGCGGCCGCTCGCGCCTCCCTGGCAAGCTTCTTGGACGACGCCGACGCCGGCGCGTCGTCGAACGCGCGGCGGGCGCTGCCGCCCGCCGCGTCGGAGAAAGCCTCGTACTCGGACGCGGACGTGTAGAGCCCGTCCACGGCGGCGTCGTGCAGGGCGGCCTCGCCGCCATCGTGGCCGGCTGCGGCGTCGGTGGCGTTGGTCCTGCCGCCGCGGCGGCGGGAGGACGAGACGAGCCAGATGATGATGGCGTTGGCGGCTACCCACAAGAAAGTGGGAGACAGGAGGAAGTCGGCGGTGGGGATCGCGGAGCCGCCGGCTGCTGCCTCCGCCGTGGCCGCGAGGGCGGCCACCGCCATGGCAAACGCCGTCGCCTTGAGGAGCGGCGAGTCCATGGAGATGGAGAGGGAGGGAGAGTGGTTGTGCAGTTGGGTGGCGTGTGAAGGCCAGGCAAGCGGGGTGAGTGCTTTATATAAGCCCGGGGGCCTGCCCGGCCTGTCGGAACTAGCCGGAGGGCTAGAGTGAGAGGACTCGGCTTTTGATTGCATCCGACTTGGAAAGTACAGAGCTGGTGGTTGTCCAGCTAGGTGATTCGGATAATTACTGCACGTCACTGTGATAAGTTACCTGCCACGTTACAAGGCGTATATGGAACACGTGAATTTTCTTTTCTTTCTTTCTATGGGAAATCAAGAAGATAATGATCGATCTTTAAAGCCTTTGGTTTTCTTAAGGATCAGACAATGATCTTTACCATCTCTGTACATTTTAGTGTGGTTGAAAGAGATTGAGGTTTACTAGTACGGAGGATTTTTAGTCGCACCACACATTCACTCGGCACGAGAGAGAGAGAGAGAACGAACGCCAAACAAAACTGCACCACACGACTTAGGGTTTGGGGTGGGACAGGCACATGAAGCATTAACCGCAGTTGATAGGCCGTCGCGGGATCCGGGGACATACAAGTCTGCGGTCGTCTCGATCGCCTCGCCAGGGTCAGTCAAGCACTACTAATCCAATCCTACATGCAGCATCAGCATTAATTCATCAAGCCATATGCAAGCGTGATGCAGTTGCCCGTGAAGAAATTTCTCAGAGGCCACCATCCAGTGATCGCTACCCTGTCCCTGCTGTGTATTCTAGAGAGCGCTGAACAGGTCTCCAATCGCCTGCACATGTGGTTTGCTTAGGTTAAAATGAAACCTATCTCGTCTGGGAAAAAAAGTGGAAAAAAAAAGCATCCATATGTCAGCGGCCCAGGTGTACGTACGTCAACACGCATTTGGTTGATATAAAATTCGCAGGGTTAGGGCAGTCCCAACCCAGACTCTACCCATAGAGTCCATATGTTCAAGACTCTATTATAAGAAACCATGGCCTCCAATGCAGATTTTGTATCTTGAAGTCTATCCAATCCCATGACCCACTTGTCTCTCTCACATATGGTCTTGATTTGCGTGAAGACTTGGTTTCTTAGTTAGACTTGGTTTCTTCATTTTTTCCCCTCTCTCTTCAATAAATGTTCTGCCACATCAGCATTTTGCTTACATGGCACCATAATTAATGACTTTAAACTCTACGGTAGAGTCTGCATTGGGACTGCCCTTATTAGTCGTCAGTTGAGTACGATAATTATGGAAACCTACCGCGTGACCAACTTAACTTTCGTGTTCCTCATGGTCCCGCTCGTTGAATTGGCTTATCAGTTCAGTCCAACAGATTATTTTTCTAACAAACACTATTAAATTAGTTTAAAATCAGCTAAAATCGATAGATTTTTCGGCCGTTGGTCGATTATCCATTTTATCCGGGAAGTAGTAATTAAATTTTCCTACCATTCCCCCTCGAGTCAGAAGGTGAGAAGGAAGTGCACTTATTTCACTTCACGCTTTCACTGCAATTAATGGGGGCATGCATGATTACTACTGCCCCATTCTTCTGCCCCGGAAGTCCAACGCGTGCGGTGGATAATTAATTTGGTCAGATCCGTCACCGTGCTCTGCAGCTAGCGTAGCACAAGCCCGAGCACGACAGCAAGAGAATGTGACCGTCATCAGCGCTGTTTAATTAACCATCATGTTAACTTCACACCGCATACTGCATGTAACACAAAATTGAAAGTCTCTCTCTTTTTTTTAGCATACACAATATTGGAAGCTTGCAACACGGCGACGGCCTACCTTTCTATCTCGTCCGCATCCAGCAAGAAGCACAGGGGGCCGCCGCCCCAACCCCGGAGCCCCCCGAGCAGCCACCGCCCTACTCTACTGCCGGCCTCTGCCCATCTAAAACGCACGCACCGGCATGCGGCGGCTCCCGGAAATATTCCTGGCCTCGCCTCGGCGACGGGACGGGCCAACCGATCTCGCACTGCGCCACCCCCCCCCCTCCCGGCCACCGCCACGCCGCCGGAGCCGATTGGCCAGGCGAGTCCCTCGGCACATGGGCGCGACCTGCTCCCCGCGCCCGCTAGGCTGCTAGCCGACGAGCGCCTGGCGAATTCAGTAACCGGCCATCTATCCCAGCAGGTGTGGTTTCGTTTGTGCGCGCGCAGCATCCACGCTAGTAATCATTATCCAACCCGGTTGGTAGGGAGCTGCTGGATCATATGTTAGCGAGTGCGTTCGTGACAAAAACTATGCTATGATCTCTTCGGGAGCTGTACTAAGCCTGTAACCCCCAACTTAACCTTCTTAATTTGTGTGGCATACCCGTGCGCCGGCTGGAGTTTGCTTACACAAGCGCATAGTACTGTCTACAGTATGTGTTGTTGCGGGGGAATCTTGAGCTTGATTAGTCTCTCTGCTAGCTAGTACATATTCTAGTACGTGCATGTCCCAAAATCTATGTTGTGAAACAGCCATAATCATGTGTACGGTGTACCTAGCGGGAGGACGTGTCTCGCGGACATTGGCACGGAGGAGAATGGATAAGCAAAGCGATTTGTCTATGCAATGACGTTGGCATTCAAGCGAAACCGCTGTAACAGAGCAGCAGGTCCGAAACAAAAGCAGTAGCTAGTAGTGGTGCTGATGTAACTAATACAGTAGTAATAACTAGTTGTAGTGGTGCTTGCGCTTCCGTAGTTGAGCTGCTGCAGGTAGAGTTACAAATTGTCATGCCATTAGCCAAAATGAAAGTTTGGGTACAGACAACGACCAATTATTGGCAAGGGATTAAACCATAGGAGAAATTCCGCTTTTACCACCCCTAATTTGAAGGCAATGTTTGCACTAGCCACGGTCACAACTGATCGAGGAAGGTCGATCATGGAACTCGGCCCCTGACCCTGCACTTGTGCCTAAGAGGATTATACGAACGGCAGCGCTGCGCAGGAGGCACAAGTTGATTAAAATTCGAGGGCCTTAGTTGATGCTATTGAGTTGCATGCACCAATCAATTCAACCCAAAAGGTTAAGCTGATATAGAAAGGTGAACAATTCACTTGTACTCCAACAGATGCCATGCCAGTAATTTTGGTGGTGTGTCTAGAATTGTAAGACATTGGACGAAATTGTACAATTACAACGTGACACACTAGATCAACATATCAAGCAAATCAGATACTCGATCGAGCCGGTTTCTCTGTTGGATGTATAATGTCTGCCCAAGCGTGCTCACCGTATGTGCAGGGGGAAAGGCAAAAACAACTTTTGCCTTTTTTTTTTTTTGTCCATGACAAGGTTTTGGATTCGGATAACTGGATTAAGGATGCATAAAAAGCCAAGATAAGCACCAGACATGACATGACATGACATGACATGATACGCCCCGGCGGCGTCGCCAGGCGGGCAACCACCGTCCTGATGGCACGGTGCCGGAGTGCTCCCTCCTCTCCGAGTTTCCGTGCTCGTTTCGTTCCTTTCACAGTTTCACGCACGACCAGACCGGCGAAAGAGAAAAAGGCCGTGGTCATGGAGACCGGTGGGTGGACACGGATAGGTACCCCGTGCCCGACGCAATGGACGGCGGCGCTCCGGCCGCCGCCGCCGGTGGATATGGGTGGTGGGGTCACGGCTCGGTCAGGTGCCTCCTGGATGCCGCCGGATTCCTGTAAGGCTGCAAGCAAGACGACGCAGCGCCGCCGACCGGCGTCGCTGCAGGGCAGCTGCACCGCACAAAAACCAGCACAGCACCTCTCTTTCTGAAAGGATGTGTTACAGGAAACAGGGACAGGTCGCGTAGGCAAGAACAGTTGGCCTGAAAGCTCTGGATCCGTCGTAAATTCCTCGTAGTGCACCAGGTGGTTGCGATCCATTAGAAGATGTTCTGCGGCTCAAAATGCATCATCTAACCTTAAAGAAATATGCAATGTCTAACTAATTGTGTATGTGCAGACTGAGTATTCACTAGCTCCATATGCTTACTTTGCCGTGCATCTTTGTGTAGAAGTTGTGATCAGGAAGAGTGGAACCTGGGCTCCCCGCTCCCCGCTCCGCCGCCGGTGAGTGGTGACGGATCTCCCAGCTCCGGCCTCCTCCGAGCGCGCCGTCACAGCTCCCGGCCCTCCTCCGCGCGCTCTTCCCGGTCGTACCACCAGTTCCACCTCTCACAGCCGGAGGGAGGAGATCGATGTGCTTAGCGCCCCCATGACCTAGGACCCACGAGCGCCCCATCACCGCCGGACGCCACTCCGGCGCCGGCGTCCACAGCCTCCCGCCGGCGGCCACTCCGGCACCGGCGGCCACCCAACCCGCCTCCACCCCCGCTCCCCCTCCTCCCCCAATCCGACCCCTCCCCCCATGGCGGAAGGTGGGAACTTAGGCAACCCAGGAGCGTCGCTCTCCCGGTCGGCCGCACCGACATCGGCGCCGCCCCTCTCGCAGGAGCCGGGATCCGCTGAGCCCGGCCCGTCCATCCCCTCTGCGCGTGAAATCTGGGAGATGTCTGCCTCAGGCTCCTCGGGCTCGCCGGGCCCACACTCCCCAACCTACAGCGAGGTCATCCGCAGCTTGGGCATCCCGCTGCCGGAGCAGACCCCGTCGCCGTCTCCGGCTCTCCTACGCAGGGGCACCTCCCCTCCTTCCCCCTCAGCCGTCCCACCTCCCCCGCCGAGATTCGGCCGTTTCCCCCCGCCCCTCATGGGTGAGGAGGAGGTGGCATCCTACACACAGGTCGCATCGGCAAGGGGGGTACTTCGCTTTGGTCACTCTCCACGGTCGCCACCGGATGGTCGCCCATCCTCCTCGACGGAACCACCGTGCCTACCCCACGGGGACAACGCGTCTTGCTCCAAGGTCGCTCCTTCCCGGCGGTCTCCGTCGCCACCCCCTGCTCGGGCACAGAGGAATCCATCTCCGCCTCCTGCACCTGCGCGATTCCCGCGCCCACACCCACCTCCGGCGGGGGGATTCATGGCGGACGCCCGGCGGGCGCGCCCGCAGGCCCCGTTGATGGATGTCGAGGACTGGGAGGTCGTCGGTCCTCGCAAGTGGAAGGCGTCAAGATCACCCCCCACTCTCCACTGCCGCCGCCCCCCACGACTGGTCCCAACGGACTTGGTTGGGAAGTGCTTCAATTGCTTCAGCCGCGACCACGTCGCCGCCCGCTGTCCTACGGCCGCTCGTTGCTTCAACTGCCACCGTCTTGGCCACCGCGCAGACACTTGCCCTCAGCCACCGCGGGTAAACAGGGTGACTCCGGTGGCAGGGGGCCACGCCCCGCCTCATCCCTCGCGCATCGCCCCTGGTCGTGGAGGAGGCGCTGGACGCGCTTACCCGGAGGAGAGGCGTCGGGACGATACCCGTGGGTGGGCTGGAGGTGCGCGCACTCCAGTGCCGGCGTCAACTCGGATGCCTGCCACCGCTCTCCCGCAGGCGTCTGGCGCCGCTCCCCTCCGGGCTCATCGTGCCGCTCCCTCGTGGGTACCTGTGCCACGGGCAGATGCTCCGGACAGGGGTACCCGGAACGCGCCCTCCCGTCGCATAGAGTCGCGCCCCGGGTGCCCCACGCAGGACGGCCGCGTTGCGGGTGATGCAACACCGACCGGCTCGGATGCGGATGTGCCAACGCCGTCTTCCCCACACGGCTCTGACCCTGCCGTGACCGCCACAAGGGAGTCGCCCCCTACGCCGCCAGGTGATCCGCGCCGCCGACCGAAGGTTGAAGTTTGTGTAATCCCTAGAACCATGGAGATCGCTGCGAACGAGGTCGCGCTCGAACGAGCATTGGTCGCGGTGGTCGCTGGGACTAGGCCGGAAACTACGCCGGCTGATGTCAAGAACTACCTTGAAGGTCGGTTGGGGGTCGAGCTGGGCTCTTTCCTCATCTACCCGCACCATCCGGAAGATTTCCTCATAATGTTCAGGGACGCCGCCTCCATGCTGGGGGTACTGCATGCTAATGTCCCTCAAGAGGGGCTGCGCTTGGTCTTCAAAAGATGGCGCCGAGAAGCATGGGCCTGTGAGGAAGCCATGGAGTACAGGGTCCGGGTGGGGATTGTCGGCATCCCTGCCCACCTATGGCTGTGGAGTATCGCGCAGACAATTCTTGGTTCTTCCTGCGCCGTCATTTCGCTTGCCCCTGAGACGGAATCGAAGGGTACTCTCAAAGAATTTCGGGTCCTCGCCGGCTGTATCGACCCGGATTTGATTCCCCAGGAGAAGATTGTCGTCATGCCCATTCCTCCTACCGCCACAAAGGAGCTGCCTACCCTCAACTACAGAGTTTCCATTAACATCAGGGAGGTCCTCGACCTCTGGTCGCACGCGGCAGGGGCTGCTGCACATGCCGGCGATGCTCCCACCCCTCCGCGAGGCAACGCACATGATGCGCAGGGGGACGCTCGCGCCAGCACCTATCCCTACGCTGGGAGTGCTAATGCCGCACCAATTGGCGCCACTACACGGTCAGGCACCTCTGCCGCTCCAGGTTTCGGAAGGTGGGCTTTTGGGGCACCGGTGACTCCGCTCACTGTCCCTCCCCGACCGGCCTCCTTTCCCACCTGGGGGCTGCAAGGGATCCACCTACCAGCGATACTTGCCCCTCCTCGACGCGCTTCATCTTCGCTATCGGCGTCGGCACCGCCGTTCCGCCATCCTCGCCTCTCGGTCGCTACTACCCCCACCCTAAATAATTCACAGCCGCCTCGGCGGGTGGGTTTGGTCGCCCCCACCTTGGTCGTTCATGAACCAGATGGGTTCTTGCCATGCCTGCCTGCTCAGCCATAGGAGGAAGACCCCATGTTACTCGAAGCTCATCTGTTGCGCCCCAGGTTGGCCTTGGAACGGGAAATCCCGGTTGATTTGGTTTTCAATCGCCTAACTTCTGCTCTCCGGCTGCAGTTGCCGGAAAGGTCGCGGTTTTCGGCTGGTGGGCCGGCCATGGAGGCAATCTGCTTCCCCGAGGTCGTCGTCCCGTACAGAGCGCTCCAATCCCTGGCTGCTGCCGCGTCGGCGCCGGCTGTCGGGCCGGACCCTGGGATACAGGCGGCCTCGGTCTGCCCCACGGTTCCAGCATGTCTCGGGCCGGACTACCAGCTACAGGGGGACACACCACCACGGCCCAGATCCGACCCATCAGGCAGCGCGGCCCTCTTGCCCACAACGCGTGAGGTCTGCCCAACCGAGCCGGCTCCACTTGACATCGAGGAGGGGGGTATAGTATACGAGCAGCAAGACCCCTCGGCTGCCATCTCCCCCATGCAGGAGGTCGCTAATGTCACTACTACTAGGGGTTCCTCCCCACCGGTCGCCTTTGATGATTTGGTCGCGGACTTCTACGCTTCGGTTTCTAAGGTCGTTACTCCACCGATCATCACCCGCAAGCCACGAGTGCGCCACGCTAGGGTACTGGAGCCAGGGACACTTCCGCACCGTAGCAGTCGCCTTGCAGCCAAATCAAAGAAGAGGGGGACGAACCCGACGACCGCAGCCCAGAACATCATCATGAAGCGCCTCGGTTTGGTCGGTCAAAACGAGGCACCAGACACGACTGCCTTCCTCGAGTACATCCGCCTCTTCACGGTCGGCCTGTCGGACGACCACTGCCAGGCTATCCGCGAGCTTTTCGGTGATAATATCAATTGGTCGGAACATTTCTGCATTTTGGATGATGAGGAATTCATGGCAGTGGCCAAGGAGCTCTTCCCGGAGGAGCTAGTTGGTAGCGGGCAGGAGTCTTAGTTTTTTCTTTTTCTCTCCCCTTTCTTTTTCTTTGGTCGTGTATCTCTGTTAACCACGAATGAACACTTAGTGAATTGGAATGTACGGGGCCTCAATCGACGGGCCAGGCGTACAGCGGTTAGAGAATTAGTAACGTCGGAAAGAGTATCGCTCCTATGTCTACAGGAAACAAAACTGAATGATGTAACCGATGCTATGATTAGAGATATGCTGGGTCTCGATTATGGGTATACTGTTCTCCCTGCTGTGCACACTCGTGGAGGAATATTGGTCGCTTGGGATGTTAATGTCTGGGAGGTCTCGCAACCACGGCTAGGCTCCCACTCGCTTACAGTCAAAATTGCATTGAGGAATTCGACTTCCCCGCATTGGTGGCTTACGGTCGTATATGGGCCACAAGAAGATGAACAAAAGGTCGCATTCTTAGGGGAGCTTAGATCTATCAGAGCATCTTTAAGTGGCCCATGGATGCTCTGCGGCGATTTCAACCTAATTTACCAGGCTGCAGATAAGAGCAACGACCGCCTCTCCAAACGCATGATGGGTCGCTTCTGCAGATTCTTAAATGACCTCGAACTGAAGGAACTTCATCTTCACGGTCGCCTATACACTTGGAGCAACGAGCGCCTGCACCCAACATTGGAACTCATAGATCGGGTGTTCGTCTCCACAGATTGGGAAAGCGAATATCCTCGGTGCTCACTCCTAGCGCTTGCGACTAGATGCTCCGATCATGCGCCACTCCTGCTGCAGTTCGATGATGGTTTCCAGCCAAAGCGCCGCTTTCGGTTTGAAGCTATCTGGACCTAGTTTGATGGTTTCCTCGAAGCGGCACAAGAGGCCTGGTCAGCCCCTCTCCCGGTCGTGGACCCAATACGCATGATAGATCACCTACTTCGGGAAACGGCAAAAAACTTGAAGCGATGGAGCGCCAAAGCCATAGGTAGTATTCGCAGACAAATTCAGGTCGCTAAAGAAATTATCTTACGCCTTGAATCAGCTCAGGACCATCGGTCGCTTTCCGTAGCGGAGCAAACTCTACGTCGTTTCCTCAAAATGAGATATCTGGGTCTAACCTCCCTTGAACGTACCATTGCACGGCAATGATCCAGCCTACGCTGGCTCCACGAAGGCGATGCGAACACCAAGTTCTTTCACCTCCACGCGAATCATCGTAGGAGAAAGAACCACATCGTCTTCCTTGAGGTCGAGGGTTCCACGGTCGTAGGGGAAGAGGAAAAGGCGGAAGCTGCATTCACATATTTCGACGCAATTCTTGGAGCCAGCCATGACCACACACGCGCGCTGGACTTTACTGCATTAGGGCTGCCTAACCTCGACCTTTTTATGCTTAGCTACCCATTCACGGAGACGGAGATTTGGGAGGTCATTAAGGAGTTACCGATGGATAAAGCTCCTAGTCCGGATGGATTTACAGGTCGCTTTTATAGGTCGGCATGGTCGATCATCAAAGGGGACATCATCAGGGCGTTTGACGCTATCTCGGCGTTGGACTGTCGAAGCTTCCACCTCATTAACGAGGCTCTCATGACACTTCTACCCAAGAAAGCAGACCCACGTTGCTTAGGGGACTATCGGCCAATTAGCCTATTCCATAGCTTCGGAAAGGTTGTCTCCAAAGCCCTGGCAAATCATTTTGCACCGCACCTACACTCCCTGATATCACCGAATCAAAGTGCATTCATTAAGGGTCGACAAATTCAAGATAACTTCGGATACGCACAAGGGGTCGCCAAAGCACTAGCAAAAAAAACTCAACCAAGGATTCTCTTTAAGATTGATCTAGCAAAGGTGTTTGACTCGGTGAATTGGGTCTTCCTCTTAGAGCTCTTGACGGCAGTGGGTTGCCCTAGAAGGTGGACGAATTGGATTTCCGTCCTGCTCTCCACGGCTAGTACGAAGATCCTAATGAATGGTGTCCCCGGACAAAGAATCTGTCATGGTCGTGGTTTAAGACAGGGGGACCCTCTTTCCCCTATGCTTTTTGTGTTGGCTATGGAATGCTTCAATGCGCTAATCAATAAGGCGGAAGAAAGGGAGCTCTTTCTGCCACTAGGTCGCCCCACTATTAGACATCGAGTCTCCCTCTATGCAGATGATGTGGTCGCGTTTCTTTCCCCGGTCGAGTTGGACCTCGTCACGATTCGGGAAATCCTGTCTCTTTCAGGCAGCTGCTGGCCTGGCAGCCAATTACTCCAAAAGTCAGGTCTTTCCAATTCGCTGTACGGAGGAGCACACGTCCTTGGTCGTCGACATTCTGCAATGCCAGATAGGTGAATTCCCTTGCACATACCTAGGGGTACCCCTATCACCATATCGGCTGCCTAAGTCTGCCTTACAGCCATTGGTCGACAAGGTCGCGGCACGCATCCCGGCTTGGAAGGGGCGTATGCTCAACCGCAGTGGTCGCCTAACTCTAGTTAAATCTACACTCGCAGCCATCCCCGTCCACATCTCTATGGCCATCACAGTTGCCCCATGGGCCATTCAGACTATCGAGACCCTTATGAAGGCCTTCCTATGGTGCGGCACTGAGGTGGTCTCGGGAGGTAAATGTGCGGTCGCCTGGATCAACGTCTGTTGCCCAACAGAATTCGGTGGTTTGGGCATCCCAAACTTGCAACTAATGGGGATGGCACTACGGATGCGTTGGCTTTGGCTATCTAGGGTCGATAGTCGAGCCTAGAGTGGTTTGCGTTTTCCGACAAATAGATTGGTCGGTCGGCTCTTTGATGCCTCGATCTCGGTTCTGGTCGGTAATGGGGAGGTCGCTCTTTTTTGGATGGATAATTGGATTGAAGGTCGCTCCATACAATCATTGGCGCCCAACCTATGGGCAGCGGTTCTAGCGCGTATTAGGCGAGTACGTACGGTACGAGAGGGGCTTTCTAACCGTTCGTGGGTCCATGATGTCACACATGCCCGTACCGTACAGGTCGTGCTGCAATATCTTGACATATGGAGGATGTTGAGGCACTGGCCACTGTCCTCGGATCCAGAGAGATTCATTTGGCGATGGACGAGGTCTGGAGAGTTCACCTCGGCCTCAGCATACCGCGCCCTCTTCATGGGGCGCCATGAACTGGAAGGTGCGAGGCAGCTTTGGAAGGTACAAGCCCCGGGAAGATGTCGCTTCTTTGGTTAGCTGGTGCTACATGGTCGCTGTGTCGGTGTTCTACCGTCGATCCTACCGAGGGGCATCCCGAGGTAGTAGAGTTTCAGGTGGGTTTCGCCGAGATCAGGAACGCAAAGGCAAAGAGACTCAAAATTTTAGACAGGTTCGGGCCGCTTAGAAGGCGTAATACCCTACGTCCTGTGTGGTGATTGGTATTGATGAGATCGTGTTTTGGAGAGGGTCCCTGCCCAGCCTTATATACACGGCGGACAGGGTTACAAGGTAGGTCTCGGATAGAATCCTAACCAATTACTACTCGAAGATTACTCTAAAAGGCAATCCGAGTAGTTTACAAGTCATACGACTGGTTTCCAAATCGAGAAGAGTCCTTGTAGTACTCTACTCGTGTTCTTCACGCCTGGTACGACTCTGACTGGAGAATCCATGCGCCCTGTGGGCCCATGGTCGTACCTCCAACACGCTGTTGGACATCAAACAGGCTAAAACGGCATGACCTCAAGGATACGGACGCAGGAAACCAAAACCCTAGGCCACTTGCTCATTGGATGTGTTGTCAGCCGTGAGACATGGTTCCGAGTATTTCAAGAGGTCCGGCTACAGACTATCACGCCACAGGTGGATAGTACATTGGCTGAATAGTGGCTCCACAGCCGGAAACGCATCCCCAAGGCCATACGTAAGGGATTCGACTCCCTGGTCTGGTTGGTCGCTTGGTCGCTATGGTTGGAAAGAAACCGGCGGGTTCATGAGTGCTCGGCACTCATGCCGGTGGCCCTTGCTTCGCGGATCTTGGACGAGGCAAGGACTTGGGCCCGCGCAGGCTTCGGAGGAATTAGCACACTTCTACGCCTAACGTGTTTGTTTCGTGTTCCGTTTTCTAGGCCTCGGCCCTCCCGTTGTACTTGTTCAAACTCTCTCTTTTGGCTTAATGAAAAAACGTGCTATGCACGTTCTCGAAAAAAAACGGTGGTTGCGATCCGTACAGTACAGCCGTACAGGTACCTAAGGATGGATTCGGATCGAATACGAATGGATTCGAATTCGGATACCACTATTTACCACATTTTAATTCGAATTCAGATACGAATACGAATCTTATCGAATACGAATACAAACCGAATAGTTCGAATTTGGATTCGCATTCGGATGTTTAGTTGATTTTGACAGAAAATGTCTTAGTGTGTATTAATTCACTTTATGGATTGTTTTAAGAGTAAATTATGTGTATATATCTCATGTATGTTATATATATTTGAATAATTAAATATACAAATATAAATATAAATAATTTTCATAATATATAAAATATTTTAATAAGAAAATAGTACATTAGTAAGTAAAATATAATTTATTAATTAGATAAATAAATTAAAGTAGTTAAAATTGATATGATTGTCCATCTTAAAGTTAATTAAAATTTATTTTATATACCATTAGTAATATTATAATCAATATAATTAGTAATTATCATGTAGATAATTTTTAAATTGATTAAACAGTTTATATCATTTATAATTAATAGTTATTTAAAAAGAGAAGTTAATTTATGTCGAATGTTTCGATTTTTTCTCGAATACGAATGTCGAATGCCGAATGTTTCGGATTTTTCTCGAATATGAATGTGGAATCGGATAGAGAAAATTTTTGGAAATCGAATTCGGATACATCCATTTGACATCCATATTAAAATCGAATACGAATACGGATATCCATATTTACGTTTTTATCGAATACGAATACGGATGTTTCGGATGTCCAGACATCCATCTCCATCCTTACAGGTACCCCCTGAGACCTGAGTTGATCAGTAGCTCTGATGGTATGGTATACGTGTGCGGTGAGCTTGAGAGCCATGGCCCATGGCATCTCGCAGCATGTAGAGTCATTCGCTCGTCCATCATATTCTGTAAGCCACAGGAAAAAAAAACGAAATTATTCTGACGGTGGTAAACTGAACCCGACCGGGAAAAAACTTCAAACCTGACGGAGGACAATTGTTCTGTGGGTGGAAAGGCAAATTTTAACTTTTCATTTTTCCTGTCCGTATTTTATATTTCCCTATCCTTTTTTGCACAGTCAAGGACAATCCAGTTTGCAGTAGTGGTCTTAGTGTAGTTCTAAACATTTTTTTCCCCTAGGCACAGGATAATTAGTGCTAACTGCCAATGATTGAGAGGCCTATTGCCCTTAACCTCATTTGCATCGGTTATTTCACTGTTTTCCTTAAACCGATGTGAATGAGGAGATTATTCGCGCCGGTTATTTAATCGGCATGTTTGACAAATTATTCTAACGGCTCACCGGCGCGGATAGCAAACGTAGGAATTTGCAAATAAAAATGTGAAAAATATTTTTTTTAGACTGGAGGCCACCCCAGAGCTACGGTCGCAAGTCACAAGCGCGTATGGTGCCCAGCCTTCAAATTCACGACCTCCTGCACATATGAGGGACTTGTATTCTTTTTTACTCTAGTTGCCTAAAGTTTAGTTTTATTTGAGTATTTAAACGGTTTTAAATAAAAAAACTTTCAACTTTATAAGTCGTAAATCTCGTTAAAATGTACAAATTTTGTATAAAACTTCTATCCATCCAACACTGTATTCAAAAGTTAGGAAATTCAAAAGTTACAAGAGCAGAAACAAGGATGATATAGTTTTGGGCATCTAAATGACTTCAAATCGAAAAAAAATTAATATAAAGTTGTAGATCTCGTCAAAACGTACAAATTTCGTATAAATTTTCTCTCCATCCGAGACCGTATGTTAAAGTTACAAAATTCAGAATACAACATGAAATTCAAATTACAAGAGTAGGAATAAGGATGCGAACAATTTTGGGCATCTAAATGACTTTAAATAAAAAACTTTCAAGTACAAAGTTGTAGATCTCGTCGAAATGTACAAATTTTTTGTATAAAATTTCTCTCCGTATGTAAAAGTTATGAATTTTCAAAGTGGCTCAATTTTGAGCCGGCGCGAATGAGTCATTTCGAAGCGGCTCAATTTCGGGCCAACGCGAATGATGAGTCATTCGAAATTGCGTCTTTCGGGCCGGCGCAAATGAGTTATTTGAAGCGGCCCAATTTAAGACGGTGCAAATGAGCCGATGCGATTAATGATTTCTCTAGTAGTATGCTCAGAATGAGTAGCTTTAATGATTTCTTGCCGGATCTGCACGACATACAACATGTGTAATACCAGTAACACCAAATCTTGCAAGGCATGATCCTAGCTCTAGCAGCCAACATGATGAACCTTTCTCATATTGGAACATGGGGAGGTTTTGGAGAAACACCACGACTTCATCGATCACACCTATCAATGCTGATTCGAACAGTTTTCTCTCTTGATGCTCAGGAAACTAAGTAGGGCTATTTAGAGCTCGATGAAATATCTGGATGACAGCCCTTTTGAAATACATAAGAAGCAACGTAAATATGCTGCTATCTAGAAGAACATGTACCAATGCTTCACCATGAATCCATGATATAGAGCTCGAGAAAGCTGGAGATGGACGCATTTGGTGGGAGCCGTGTAAATTGTAAATTCGACGAGCTGAGCTGCAAGCTTTTTATCACTACTGTAGAGACCATCAACCTAAGCGGCGCGAAAAACCATGACCTGCTGCCTCATGCGAGCCTTACTTACCATCTCACCTAGACGTCGTTCCTGCACGCAGGAGGGAGTTATATTCCTTTTGACCCTTATTGTCTAATACTTAGTTCTATTATTTGAGCATCTAAACGGCTTTAAATTGAAAAAAAATTACAAAGTTGTAGATCTCGTCAAAACGTACAAATTTCATATAAAGTTTCTCTCCATCTAAGACCATATGTAAAACTTACGAAATTCAAAATGCAATCTGAAATTCAAATTAAAAGAGCGGGAATAAGGGTGGGAAACAAAACATTGAAGTTTTGGACATCTAAACGACATCAAATTAAAAAAAATCAACTACAAAGTTATAGATCTCCTCGAAACGTACAAATTTCATATAAATCTTCTCTCCATCTGAGACCGTATGTAAAAGTTACGAAATTCAGAATGCAACCTGAAATTCAAATTACAAGAGCAGAAACAAGAACATGAACTGTTTTGGATATCTAAACGAGTTCAAATCGAAAAACTTTCAGCTACAAAGTTATAGATCTCATCAAAACGTACAAATTTCATATAAAGCTTCTCTCCATCTGAGACTGTATGCAAAAGTTATGATTTTTTGAAGCGAAACAATTCGTGCTGACCGGTTATTGGAAGCGGCGCGAATAGAGCCTGTTAGAATAACTAGTTATTGGAAGTGGAGCGGTTTGAGCTGCTTAGAATAACTATTCTAAGCGGCTGCTGGTTAGAATGAGGGATTTATTCTAAGCGACATCTTTTCCACCGCTTCATATGAGCCGACAAGGATAATGTTTTTGCAGTAGTGTATCGTATGTGATATTGGTAAATCTAGATGAATTTTCAACATATATACATAATATTTATTCGAATAAGAATCATGAATCATAATCCTTTCGGATAAAAATATTTGAATTTTTTATATGAAATATATGTTGTCATATCAAAAGTATTACATCACAAATAAAACTTCTAAACTATTATTAAAATAACAAACATAAATAATTCTTCAAAGATAACATAGGAATCATGTAAAGATGTTTCCAGATAAAAGATTTTATAAAGAAAATATATTGATATTTCTATATATAAAAGATGGAAGTGTATACATTCAAAATAAATATAATGGTCTTATCATAGCCATAATGATATTTTGCATTTTAGTTAGCATAATTAAATTATGATCGATTATTAATTTCTAAAACTCTTCAAAGGATTCAGAAAGATCCAAAAACAATAAACTTATAAATGTAAATGTGTATATGTTTATGTAAATGTAAATGTAAATGTTTCTTAGGGTTGGTTAAAACATTAAACCATTAGTTTCTTATGGTTGGTTAAAAAATATTTTAATTTGAAAAGTAAATGTTTATATCACTTGTAGAAAGTTCATGTACTAAGCCACAGTTAGGAACAAAATATGAATATTTATGTATACCTAAAATCCTATGTTGCCACTGCCCTGTATTCGCTTCCGTTGGGCACTTCGTGCGTAGAACGCGGCAATACGTTCATTGAGGTGGTGGAGCGGCGGGAGGTGCTTCCACTGAGCTGCGTACGGGTTGCCGGCGTACAGCCTGTCGCCGTGAGCTGTATACGTGTTGTGTAACATCCCGCAAATTTGCAGTCTGTTACTTGTATGAAAAATCAGGATTTCAATTTTTTGTATGAATTGTTGTGAGTCATGAATTAATTTACAACTTAAGTGAAATTCTCTTTGTTAAATTCCTAGTAATTAAATTGTGCATAATATTTTTCATGATCATGCATGTGATTTGGATTTTATCCGGAACTGTTAAATTCCATTTGGATTTGTTTGAATTTGTTGAGTGTGGTTTATATTTGAAATCCCCTTTCAAATATAAACTAAAACCTAATTAACCCCTAACTCCTTGAAAGTGCATCTAGTCCCCTAGTGGGTTTTGGTGAATTGAGTGACACTAAGATTAAAGAGCTAATGATCTTGTTGAGTTTATGAGCAGGAATTTATCATAAAATCAATGAATTGGTTACAAAAGATTTATTTCATGTGGTAATGCAAAGAGGCTCATACGACAAGTCATTTGACTAGGCTATGGTCAATAGTGAAAAATTGGCAAGCAATGAGTTAATTCGAATTGAGACATGTATTCATGACAACTATTTAATCTCATATCAAGATGAAGCTTGTTGATGATGACATAGCACTAGAAGGGATTCTCTTGCAAAGAAATGAGATATTTATTTAAAGAGAAGAACTAAAATAAAATCAAAGTGCAAGCTAAGGGAAAATGGTCAAGAAAGATGATGGTATGGGACATCATTGATCTACACTTGATACATAGCTTGTATATGAGGCATGGACATTGTGATTCAAATCAAATGGTCAAAATTGATAAATGGCCTTCATGAATGATGCAAGCCTACATGAAGCTCTAAGTGATGCTAAGGTGAAGAGTCGGAGTTCGGGATAGTGTTTCAAGGTACCAAGCAATGTGTCATCAAGTTGCGGCTTGAGTGATGGAGTCTTTGCTAAGGGTGAAGAAACTTTCTTTGGATTCAACTTGATGAATCTTGGTCATGAAGAGTTTACTGTAGAGAAGCGTCAATCTTCAAGAATCAAGTGAATTGAACTGGAAGTGGATTTCATTCAAAGACAAAGGTTCAAGTCACTAGCTCAAGGAAAAATGTACTCAGTTCATAGAACCAAATGAGATGCACTCCTCAGGTTGTGAAAGATCAAGACACGGCATGAATATGCAAATGAGAAGCTCAAGTTGTAGAAATATACTCTATCTTTGATCTTGAGTATAGATATGCCGTACTATTAAGAGGGATGCATCGCATAGTGTTTTGGTTCAGTCTCAATGCTCAAGTATACCTAAGTAAGTTGAGAGAAACACAAAAACCTCACGTGCACACTTGTGAGTTTCTGAGTGTATATACTCGGCAATGCCGAGTTTGCCAACTCGGCAGTGCCGAGTACATAGAGTGTGCCAACGGCTAGTTCTGTTCTAAATCTCGGCAGTGCCGAGTTTGTGAACACGGCAGTGCCGGGTTCACAACGGCTAGTAACGGCTAGTTTTCTTGGAGTGGAGTATTTATACCCCACGACCTCAACTGTTGCTAGCTGCTGCTTCTGAGGGTTCCTGTGTGCTTCCTTCATGTTCTAAGCTAAGCAAAAGCCAAGTAAGCTCTCTCCAACCTCTCTTTGTGAGATTGCATATTCAAAGTGATAGCTTTGTGTTGGGTTGAGAGAGAGATAGCTTGAGAGACATCAAGAGCACAGCAAAACCTTGAGCATTTGAGTTGGTCCGAAATCGTGTGATTCGCATTTGTTACTCTTTGAGCTTTGCTCCTTGACGGCTAGGTGTTGCCCGGAGAGCACCCGTTTGTGTGGGCTGTCACGGGAAGTTTGTAAAGGTCGGTTTCCACCTCAAGGGAACCATTCTTCTTAGTGAAGGGCCATAGTGTGCTTGAGTGGCACTTTGGCGGGGCGGCTTCGCGGAGCTCCCCAAACGAAGATTAAGAACCACTGATCTTGCCTTGTTGTGGGCATGCAGTGGGTCTGAACTTCGGTAAAATCCTTGTGTCAATTGTGCTTAATTATTGTGTTGTGGATTTGAGAAGCTCTCCATTGAACACTTGTGTTCTTGGAGAGATTTTTGTTTCTTTCTGTGCAGGGACTGTGTGAACCTGCTCAGGAACATCATTTGAGCATCCTTTACATTTGGGGTTTGATCCTAACTTATTTACTCGCACATATACATTGTCCTCACTCTGCTCTGTGTGTACTCGGCAGTGCCGAGTTCACAAACTCGGCAGTGCCGATTACATTGACTGCTCAGCCAAGTATATCTCTATATACTCGGCAGTGCCGGGTTGACAAACTCGGCAGTGCCGGTTTTGGCAGGCAGTGAATTTTATCCGCTGCATTTTGAGTGAATTTATAGGTGCGCCTATTCACCCCCCTCTAGGCGACATCACGGTCCTTTCAATTGGTATCAGAGCAAGGCTTCACATCCAAGCTTAACCGCCGTGAAGAAAAGATGTCGATTGAGGTAGACTTTGAGCCACTCGAGCTCGACGGCTCAAACTTTGATTCTTGGTCCTGCAATGTTCACAATACTCTTAGAGACATAGATCCTATGGTTGAACATATTTTCGTTGCTAACATTCTACCTCCCAAGTTTGATGTTAACAACACCGATCGATCAAACATCACTAAAGAGGAGTTAGCTTGCTTGCAACTCAATGTTTGTGTTACTAACTTATTGAAAAAGTCTGTTTGTGAAGATATATGGAACACCATTTCTGGAAAGAAAGAAATCCGAAGAGATGCACATCTTGTTTGGTCTCTCATCAAGGATATATATAAAAATTTTGAGAGTGATGATGATGAAGAGCCTGAAGATGTGCTTACACCTGAGAAATGTTCATCTTCATCAACAAGCAACCCAAAACTTCAAGTGACATCACTCAATGGTCAAAACTCAGATCTAGTTGCTGCTGAGCCTATGTACTCGGCAGTGTCGGTTTCTGAAACCGGCAGTGCCGAGTACAAAGGAAAAGTTGAAGAAGAACAACTGAGTGAAGAATCAACGTCCTCGTGTTGGTCTGATTCTGATAGAGATCTTCATCAGTGCTTTATGGCTATATCTGAGAGTGACTCTGACAGTGATAGTGATGATGAGGAGCTTGTGACCGAGGTCAACAAGATGTCACTAAAAGCAAGAAGTCTAGTGACTAAAACAATGAAGAAAGTGATGGAACAAGAACAAGACATATTAAGATTAGAAAAGCTTCTTGATGACAAGGAAGCTTAAATCAACTACCTTGTTCCATTTGAAGAAAAGAATAAACTACTCAAGGATCAAGTGGATGAGCTTGTCAACATGAATATAGATGTGAAGATTCAACACATTGAGCTCAAGTGCTCCAATGAAGAACTCATGGATACACATGCCAAGCTAGAGGTAGCTCATGAGGTTGTGATCACCATGATGAAATCAAGTCAACCAACCACTCACACTTATTCACAAGATGAGAAGAAAGAAAAGCAATCATGGTTTGAGCAAGTAACAATAGAGGATTGCAATGATGATCTAGTCAAGGAGAATGAAATGCTCAAGCAAGAAGTGGATAGGCTCTTGAAGGACTTGTCCAAGTTAAAAGGCAAGGGCATTGCACGACCTTCTCAAGATAACCGTGAAACCATGGTGAAGAAGCTTGAGAAGGGATCAACAGTGCAAAGCTCATGCAATCCTGCACCCAAGCCCAACAAGAGCAAGCCACAACCAAAGAAGAAGAATCTAGATCACATCAAATGCTTCAAGTGCTCCGAGATGGGGCATTATGCTTTTATGTGCTCAAGAAAGCTAGAAGGCCAGCAAACACTCTTCAAGAGACAGAGAAGCCTATCCAAGAGAAGATGCTTTGGTTGCTGCAAGAAAGGACACAAGATTGCATCATGTCTGGGCAGGCCACACACATTGCATGTGCCCGGCAGTGCCGAGTTGGCAAAGTCGGCAATGCCGAGTACAAAGGGACAGCAGCAACCCAAAATGAACAAAGGCTTCAAGAAAGCTCAAGAGCAATATTTGGAGAGAAAAGCTTCTGAGAAGGTCAAGAACAAGACATCAAGCAGCATCAAGCACAAGGTGTGTTACACATGCCGAGGAAAAGGACATCTTGGTAAAGACAGTCCAAATGGTAACACTCCTAAGCCATACTTAGTCAACAATGCTAATGATAAACTTAAGAAATCCTCGGGTAGCTCAAAATCTAGTAGGATAATGAAGTCATCCTCTACAAGCACAAGAGCTATTTGGGTTCCCAAATCGTTGCTGACTAACTCTAAAGGACCCAACGGAGTTTGGGTACCAAAATGTGCTTGAAAAGGTTTTGCAGGTACTTGGAGAGGCATTGGTAACTTGGCAAGCTTGAAAAGACCTTCACTTCATGATTTACATATCAAGCTCAATGTTGTTGCTCAAATCTTGAAAAATGCCAAGTTAAAGTCCAAATGATCTATCATGTTCTCTGATGCATCTTAAGTAACAAGTACGTCTCCCTCAGCTACTTAGTACTCTATACTCGAGTTTGCTTAACATAAGTTCAAGTATAGACTCTAATGTAGCTTAGTGTGTTAATTTTAAAATATTAGTCACAATATGACATATGTTGCTCCTAACAAGCTCTGTGGTGGAGCTAGAGTTTTATTTTCTACACAGGAGCATTGTCATGCAATAAGCAATCAAGGAAGGTCAAGAAAGATCAAAAATTATTCTGCTGGGTAGGCTCATATGTACCCGGCAGTGTCGGTTTGATAAAACTGGCAACGCCGAGTACAAAGGCCCACAATTGATCCCGTGCTTCATCAAGCCTCGGAAGATCCGGCACAAGAGCGGATGATCCGGGAAAATGACCAAAGAATCTCTGACAGTGTTCTAAGCTAAACACCCGACCATATCTCGAAAGATCCGACAAGAAGTTTCGAGCGGCTCTGTCTGGTGCCCGGAGGATAAAACGTTGAGTCGGATGATCCGAGGGTACCTTGTCAGAATCATGCACATATACTCGGCAGTGCCGGGTTGACAAAACCGGCAGTGCCGAGTACAAGGCAAATCAGGCAGTGAGCCCTTTCTTGACCAAACTCTTATTATTGCATTATGGTTGTGTTTATTTTGACCAAAATATGAAATGAGCATCCTCAAGTATCTTAAATGATTGAAAGTGCATTTATCAAGAATTCAATCCTTGATGCACATATTTAGGGGGAGCTAATTTCATATCTTGTGTCATTGGATTTAATCTTGCTTTCAAGTTTCATGATGTGTAGGATAAAATCAGAAATGCTTCATATACTTGAAATAAGCAAGAAACCATATTGAGCATGCCACTTGACCTCAAGGTCACCAATCCATCAAGAAATGAGTATCTAACGTCAAAATGGGTTGGCTATCCCTCCTAGTGGCAGCTCTCCATGACATGGCTTGAATTCCTTAATTGATCTTAACCGATCTAAAGAATGCACATTGACATATATTCTCATTTATGTGTGCATAATATACTTGTGAGGAATTTAATCCATATTATGAGGCTTAGTGTTTGGTAGCTTGATAATTTGCCCTAAGTGATTTTTAAAGGCTATCAAACATAAAGCTAGGGCGTGTGCTACTTATGGTTATCTCTAAGCTTCAAAGCCATTCATGTTGTATCAAGAGTGAGATGACAAGAAGTACATTTGCTGCACAAGTACAAGCCCAAATGTGAAATCCTTCAAGGTGTAAAGGACATGGAGACTCAAGGGCCAAGGTATGTATTTTCATGCTTAGTTACATTGATCTTTGCGTCTAGGCCCTATACATGCTAGTGTGTGCATGTTTTGCATGAAGCACATCAAGTTTCTAGTGCATCTCTAGATATTTAATTGATACCCTCATGTGTTTGACTTAGTGTCAAGTGAACCCTAAAAGTTTGTAGGGTATGAGCTAAATATTCTAAGATTGAATGCTTGACTTGAGTTGCTACATGCCTGAGTGACATAAGGTAGAATTTGCAAAATCCAACTAGTATGCTAAGTCTGTGCTTTTTGGAAAATATTTGGTTCTTGGTCTTTGTGACCATGTCAAGTCACCTGTGGTTATTGTTACCTATGTTTGACTGATGGCTAACCACAAGTGACGAGATATTCTCAAGTTCATAGGAGCTAGACATATCTTCTCTCAAGGGCTAAACTTTGAAAACTCTATCTTCTCTCAAATCTTTAGCAAGGTTCCTATTCCAAAATGGATATCTTAAGTCATCGAACCTAGATATGATCCTAAAGTCTTCCCATCTCCCACTTCTAAAATTCTCAGTTCAATTCTCTGATTGTTCCATGTAACCGGCAGTGCCGAGTACATTACATGTGAACTGAAAATTTCCTTCATCTCCAATTCTCCATGTTCCAGGAAGTTTTATGGATATTTAAGTACCTGGAACATATCTTGTGATCAATCTTCTTAGAAATCTATCAAATCATAAAATTCGTCTATTCATGTCACGGACCCTATATACTCGGCAGTGCCGAGTTGCAAATCTCGGTAGTGCCGAGTACACGGGGGCTCTACAGTTATTTCTCTATTCAACCCGTGACTTACCCCTTCATCCTCCCATTCTCTCTCCCATATCCATCCTGTCACCCCTCTGCTCCTGAGGGGCGATTTCTTGGCGATTTGGACGATTGGCCGTGGGATTCAAGGATTGAAGTGTGATTCTTGGTGGTTTCTACTCAGCACTACCGGATCCACATCCGGTTTTGGCATTCCCCTCACTTTCCACCATGAGTCAAGGTATATTTCGGCCATTCTTGCCCGATCTAATTTTCTAGAGTTGCATTCCTGATTTCCTTTGGTAGAACATCTCCTGCAACTCTCTAGAGGATATTCCCTGCATAGGATCCAAGTTTCCATGGTTAGTTTTGAGGAAACACAATTTAGTATTTCCTGTGTATACCCGGCAGTGCCGAGTTGCAAAACCCGGCAGTGCCGAGTACACACAGAAAATCCCTATTTTGTGTTTCTCGCAAAACTAATCATGCTTTTGCTGTTGGAATAACCATACTAGGGTATTACCATGTACCCGATCCATCTAGAAAACCTACTTCTCTTGATTAAATTTGTTGTGTACTGCATATGTGTACTCGGCAGTGCCAAGTTGACAAACTCGGCAGTGCCGGTTACACACAGACAGTACCCAACTCATTTCAATCATTTCAATATCTCTAGATGATTCAGCTCAATTCTTTCATACTCTAAGTCTATGGCTAGTTTCTGTGATCTCAGATCCTCCAAGACATCCTTTCAAAGTGTTTGAGAGAAGAGGTAAACAAGTGGAAGAAAACGTCAGACCTAGAAGGTCATCAAGAAGACAACTCCCTAGAGGTACTCTATATATCAGTGAACCAACTCCAGAGCAACAGGGAGATAACAGTGATGACAACAATACCTCCAGTAATGATGGGGAGGAGAGAGATGAAATTTATCAAGAATCTCCCCGAGGGCAAAAGAGGAGTGGTGTCGGTGATATTATCTCCGGCAGTCTTCCACGGGGTAGCCCACGGAAGTGATTTGTAATGCAGGGAAGATCGCAAAGATCGGAAGCAGGATGGTTAGGATGGACAGACACAGGGGTTTATACAGGTTCGGGCCGTCGACTCGACGTAATACCCTACGTCCTGTTTTGGGGTGTTGTATTGCGTGGATTGTGAGGTGCGATGTGTTCAGATGTTTTGGAGGGGGTCCCTGCCCGCCTTATATATCGGGGGGCAGGGTTACAAGTCGGTTTGTATCCGATCCTATCTCTAAGAATCCTTTCCTTCTTTACAATAATTCCTATTCCAACTAGGACTTCTCCTTCCAGATCCTTCCTCCGTGCGCCGACTTGTCCCGCACGTCTTCAGGTCCAGAACGGTGGACTGGGCCGCCCCCCTTTTGGTGGGCCGCCAGGCTTGCTCGTGAGGTACCCGGGTACTATATCCCCCACAGTAGCCCCCGAGCACTTCTTGACCGATCGTTGGCTGTAATTGATCCGTCTTTTCTTGCATGATCCGAGTGCTCCCAAGTTGTTTAAGATCTCATCCGAGTGATTTCGAAGAAGATCCGAGTGATTATGAGGAAAATCTGAGTGGTTTCGAGGAAGATCTGAGTGCATGATCAGACGCTCCTAAAAACAATTTTTCAATTATGGCCATAGCGAGGGGAAGGAGTGCTCTTTTTTCACGACGCGACAGCGAAGTGAATACACTTAGCCCCCGGGCTTTGGGCAATTTTAGTATGAAATTGACCAAAGGTCTTCAACTTTTATCCATCTATATCTTGATCTTCAATGGTGTGCACCTCCAGGTGCACCCATTGGGTGTAGCCCCCGAGCCTTGAGCAGAATAGAATATTCTGGTCGAGGGTCAAAAATAAAATATTATGAATCTCTTTTTAAACTTAATCCATCAATGGTGTGCACCTCCAGGTGCACCCATTGGGTGTAGCCCCCGAGTCTTGTTACGACTCAGCATGATCGTGTCAAGACTCTGAAAGCCATGAATTCCGACTGATTTTTTCAGCCCCCATGCCTCTGGACATGGATTTTAGATAATCTTTTCCTTCAGAGGCTTTTTTATTTCCCCTTTATAAGGATTTTGTCCTCAAGTTCTTTGAACTCGGCATGACTTCGGAGTCGTGTCCCATGACTCAGCTTGACCATATGGTAAGCCATCTTCTCACAAGATTTATACTTGTCAGCATTTGACCCAGATTTCTGAGTCAATTTTAGCGATAGTATCGCATGCCTTACGTAAAAAATCAATCGCAAGGGTGCAATATTAATTGCAAAATCAAGTCTGGTCGTCGACTAATTTTAGCCTCACGACCGAGTGGTTTCTGCCCCTGAACCCTAGCTCAGGAACCCACAAATTTATTATCGTAACAGAACCGAAAGGTCGTGCTATATTTCAGCCCATTTAGGCCCATTACTCCGCAAAGTCCGTTGCGTCCCTAACGGTTGCTTTACGGAAAGCGAAATATCGCGAGATATCGCGACTTCTTACCGCATCTTTGAATTCAAAGCGACGGGACGTGCCTGCGTCGGTTGAGTTCCCGAGACACGCATCGCGCCGCGCGCGGGAGGAACGGTTCATTCCTTTATAAGCCATCCCCGCCGCAATCTTCTTCCTTTACTTGCCATTTGCCTTCCCCGACGCTCCAGTTCTCCTCCTCGCGCAAGAACAAACCCTAGATCCGCTCCCGCAGCTTTCTTCCTCGCTCTTCAGCCCCGCTCATCGCCATGGCGCCCAAGAGGAAGGAAGGCCCGAAGCGGAAGGAGAGGTCGCCCGCAAGAGCCCGGTCGTCCAAGGCCAAGGCCACCGCCGAGGTCGCCGTGGATCGCGCCGCCGAGTGGAGGGAGTCCATCACCACCACCAGGCGCCTCGAGCAGCACGTCGTCGACGGCATCCTCCCCGACCAGCAAACCGCCGAGTGGCGCGCCGCCGCCGGTGAGTCTTTCCCCACCCCAAACTCTTCTGATTTGGTGGTGTTCGAATCTTTCTTTCTCCGTGGCTTTGGCGTGCCCGCGCATTCTTTTCTCCGCGGGCTGCTGCATTACTATGGGATCAGTCTCTGCGCACTGAATCCCAACTCCATCCTTCATATCGCCATTTTCATCAATCTCTGTGAGGCCTATCTTGGGATAGAGCCTCACTTCAATCTTTTTCTTCATCTTTTTCTTCTTAAACCTTATCCCCGAACCGACTGCCCACAAGTAGTCGGGGGCGCCGGACTCCAACTCCGCGAGGGTCGAACTCGGGAGTATTTTGACATCCCTTTCCTTACCTCCAATAAAGGGTGGCAATCCGAGTGGTTTTACGTAGGAAACCACTCGCCTGCCATCTCTCCAGAAATTGATTCTCGTCCTGTTCCCTCCCAATCCTGGACCGCTCTTCCCAAGGAGAGTGAAATGGATCAGGTTCGGGAGCTCCTGGGTCTTATTTCCCAGTTGAAGGACAATGGGTTGTCTGCCGTCGGAGTGGCAGCCAACTTCGTTCTGCGCCGGGTCCAGCCACTCAAGCAGCGGGCTCACCCGGCGTATGAATATTACGCCGAGGGGGACAACACGCGCGAAGCCCCCGAGCGCGTCGACAAAGTCCAAGCCGCCGCTCGGCTTGGCAAATTCTTCGCGACTGGAACCTCCCTGAGGACCACTGACTGTCCTCCGGCGTTCAACTTGGGAAATCCACGCCCTGAGGTATTTAGTCAATCTGTTGTTGTTTTTATTTCAATTCCACCCATTGGGTGTAATCTCAGAACTGAACCCAATTTTTGCAGGGTCGAGCTGCCTTTGTATCCCTCCCTCCCTTGCCTGAGATGCCAAAGGGAGTGGATCAACCGGCTCGGCGCAGGGCCGTTGGATCTGAAGAAGCAGTCGGGGGAAGTGAGAGTGATCTGCGCGACTCGGATATCACTCTGTCGTCCTCTCCTTCTCCCGATGTGCTATCTCCGAGTGGTGGGAAGGCTGCTCCTGCTCTGAAGAAGCGGAAGATCTCCACTGGGATCGTGTTTAGGGATGCGCCAAGCCGCCGCCAACTCCTTATCTCTGAGTCGTCTGACTCGGAAAAAGATGAAGCTGGCGTCGCCGAGTCGTCACTCCAACCGCCAATCACAAGCTCGGAGCAGTCTCCCCTTGCAGCAATGCCTCTGAGTGCTGCAAGTCCGAGGGACCTCCCTTCCCCTACTCGGAAAGGAAAGCGCCTGAGAATGCGCATTTCTACTCTGTAAGTATCCTTATCATCTCTTGATTTCCTTTATGTTCTTCTATTAGTGATCCATATATGCTTTATCCTGTAGCACGCCGTCTGAGGTCCCCTTCTCGGGTCCTCTGCCTCAGTCGGCGGTTGAGACCGAAGCCCCATCAATCCAAACTCCAGAGGTGCCGATCCACTCGGCTGATCTTCTCAGCGATCAGCCTGTGGGTCCGCCACCAGAGTCGCAGCGGGAGCCAACCCCGCCTCCGCCGAGTCCTACACCGGCATCGCCGACCCCGCCGCCAGTTCCTCAAGGCAGCCCCCAGCATGCTCCTGCAGTTGAACCGACTGCAGCAGTGGAGGAGCCCCAGACTGCGGCGGTCGAGATTGCTTCTGCGGCGGTCGGCGTTATGAGTGGTGGTGCTCCCCTGACTCCTCTGGAGGAGTTCATGTCACTCCATCTTCGCATGGGCCACATAGCCAAGGTATTTCCCAAGCTACTTATCTTGTTGATATCAAGTACCGAGTGGTACATTAATTCATATTGTCATCTGACTTGTTTTTGCAGGACTTAGCTACTGATGCCGAGGCCAAAGCCTCAGTTATTCAAGAATTATCTTCTGCAGTTGCTAAGGCCGACTCTTTGGTGGCCCGAGTGGCTGAGCTCGAGGCTGCTGCGGTCGAGCGCCAGGCTGAGTTGGAGGAAGCCCAGCGTACCACCCGCGATTTATGCGGGGAGGTAGAGCAGGCTAAGCTCAACGAGGCCCAGGCCGTGCACGAGCTCAGAGGTATGTTCTTCCTTGTTTGTTTTTCTGTCAGACGTGAAAATATTATTCAGATCTAACTTTCTGTAGATTATCGATATCGGATTATGTCCCAATTCGCAGAGCTCACTACCAAGGTGGCCCGGCTGCAAGGTGAAGCTGAGGCGCTGCGCACCGAGAAGATAGCGCTGGAGGACGCTATCCGAGTGGTGGCGGAGGAGATCGAGCCGGAGGCGTCATCGTCTTCAGCTTCCATCCTCGACCGCGTTCGGGCGCTCCCGCGCTACTTCCGGCGGCAGCTCTGCTCCATCAGCCAAGCCAGCTGTGGCCACGTCCTGGCGGTGCTTAAGTCGCTGTTCCCGGCGTCAGACCTGGAGCCACTCGGCCGCGGGTATGCTGCCGGCACCTCTGAAGACGACGTGGGCAGACTACTCCATGAAGTCGAGCCCATCGCCAATGTCCTGTCCAAGGATGTTGTTGATGACTCGGATGAAGCGGCCCCGTCTGGTGCTGGTGACCCTGCAATGTAAATAAAATATTTGTAGTATTTGGTCGAACTAGTATTGTTTGAACAATGTTTGAATTGTCATTATTGTATATAAGTTTTTATTGGTCTACAACTCCCTTTCTTTCTGCGCTGGCCTTAATTTCTGAGTGGTTGACCTGTTACGGAGTAGATTAGCCTCGTTGGTCTCAGTCTCATGCCGCAGAGTCTTTGTCGTACGTTTAGAGCTTTGACTTGGCGAGTACTTTCCCTCTCGATTTAAGGTTTATTCCACTCATACTTTATGTGCGTGACGCGAAAGAGGAAATGCGAGTAGTAGAAATAGATGAAAGATGAAATCAACTTTATTGATAACTCATTGTGAACATGCCGAGTCGTAACTGGGGGTGACTACCCTCCAAAATCACTCGGAAAAAATAAATCTAGAATAAAAAAGATAGATACATAACTGATTCAGGCGTAGAAACGCTGTAAGTGCTCGATGTTCCATGGATTTGGGATGTCTACGCCGTCTTCCGTCATGAGGCGATATGAGCCTGGGCGACTTACTGACTTGATGATATATGGCCCTTCCCAAGGGGACGCAAGCTTGTGCGCGCCCTTGGTGTCTTGCTTCCTTCTCAGAACCAAATCGCCTGCTTCAAAGGACCTCTGCTTAACTGATCGATCGTGATAGCGTCGCAGGACCTGAGCGTAACGCGCGGCTTGGATCTGGGCAGCCAATCTCTTTTCCTCGATGCTGTCGAGGTCTTCAATGCGCGCCACTTGCGCGTCGTATTCATCATAGAACTCCACTCGGGGGGAGCCGTATGTGAGGTCCGTTGGTAGGATAGCTTCCGAGCCGTAAACCAGAAAGAACGGAGTTTGCTTCGTGGCACGACTCGGCTGTGTGCGCAGCCCCCAGACTACAGCTGGCAACTCCTTGATCCATCGTCCGTCATGTTGCTTCAGCTGCTTGAATATCCGGGCCCTAAGCGCCTTGATTATTTCGCCATTGGCTCTTTCGACTTGGCCATTGGCCCTTGGGTGTGCCACGGATGCAGGGCATAGCTTGATGCTCCTCTCGCTGCACCAGTCTTTAAACTCCTGCGCCACGAAGTTCGTACCATTATCTGTGATGATACGATTTGGGACTCCGAAGCGGTGGGTGATGTCGGTGAAGAACTCGATGGTCTTGGCTGCCGTGTGCTTTCTGACTGGTTTCACCTCAATCCACTTGGTAAACTTGTCAATAGCTACAAGGACATGGTCAAAACCACCAGGAGCCTTCTTGAATGGACCAATCATATCCAAGCACCAACAAGCGAAGGGCCAGGATGCTGGTATGGTCTGCAGCTGTTGTGCGGGTGCGTGTATTTGCCTTGCAAAATACTGACACCCTTTGCAGCGCCGCACGATGTTTTCTGAGTCTGCTACAGCAGTCGGCCAGTAGAAACCAGACCGGAAAGCTTTACCAACAATGGTTCTAGCCCCGGCGTGATTGCCACAGATTCCTTTATGTATGTCTGTCAAGAGCTCTATACCCTCAGCGCGACTCACGCACTTTTGGAGGATTTGGGAAGCTCCAGATCGACGATACAGCTTGTCTCTGATGATGACGTAGGTTTTGCTGCGCCGCACGATTTGTTCGTGGAGCGAGTTTAGATCTTTGTCTTCCGCGACCTCTGCGGGTAATATGCCGCTGTCCAGATAATCGATGATCTGTGTCCTCCAGTCCAACGCTTCGTCTACCACTAATGTGGCTGACTCTGGGGATTCTCCGACTTGTTGCTCCGCGACAGTGCCATCCGGGTTTATCTTGATAGATGGTTTGATGAGATCTTGTATGAAAACTCTGGGTGGGACGCCTTCACGGGTGGACCCCATCTTAGCGAGCTCATCTGCTGCCTTGTTATGGTCGCGCACCACGTGATGGAACTCTAAGCCATAGAATTTCCCTTCCAGCTTCCTAATTTCCTCGCAGTATGCGTCCATCTTTTCGTTGGTTCTGGACCAGTCCTTGTTTACCTGGTTTATGACCAGGGCAGAGTCCCCGCGTACCATCATGCGTTTGATACCCAAAGATACTGCAATGCGGAGACCGTGCAAGGCTGCTTCGTACTCGGCTGCGTTGTTGGATACTGGGAACATGATTTGAAGGACGTATTTTAATTCCTGTCCACTTGGAGAGATCAGGAGTACGCCTGCGCCGCCTCCTTTTATCTGGAGGGAGCCATCAAAGTACATCTCCCAGTATTCAACTACCTCGTCGTCAGCCGGAGCTTGGTTTTCTGTCCAGTCTGCTACGAAGTCGGCCAAGACCTGAGACTTGATAGCAGTACGTGGAACAAAGTTTATGTGATGGGCGGCCAATTCTATTGACCACTTGACGATTCGACCGCTGGCATCTCGGTTATGGAGAATTTCCCCTAAAGGATTTTCGCTCACCACCGAGATTGGATGGGCCTCAAAGTAGTGTTTCAGCTTTCTTGCTGAGATAAGAACTCCATATAATAATTTCTGCACATGGGGGTAGCGTACCTTTGATACGGTCAGAACCTCGCTAACGAAGTAGACTGGTCGCTGAACTCCATATGCGTGTCCTTCCTCAGGACGCTCGACCACTAGTACCGTGCTAACCACTCGGGGAGTAGCAGAGATGTAGAGGTAGAGTTGTTCTCTTGGTTGAGGTGGGACGAGGATGGGAGGGCTCTGCAGGTAGTCTTTGAGTTCCTGGAAAGATCGCTTCGCCTCGTCGTCCCATATGAACTTGTCCTGCTTCTTGAGCAGTTTGAAAAACGGCAATCCGCGAACGCCGAGTCGTGATATGAAACGACCGAGCGCTGCCATGCATCCAGTAAGCTTTTGCACATCCTTTTGACAGGTTGGTGGTAGCATCTTGGTGATGGCAGTGATCTTCTCGCGATTTGCCTCGATCCCGCGGTTGCTGACCATGAAGCCGAGTAGTTTACCAGAGGGTACTCCGAAGACACACTTTTCCGGGTTGAGCTTCCACCGAAATTCGCGCAAGCGTTCGAAGACCTTTGTCAGGTTCCCTATCATGTCCTCGGGGTTCATGATCTTGACCATGATATCGTCGATGTAGGCTTCTACTATGTCTGGAATCAATTGGTCCAGACATGCTTGAATCGTCCTCTGATAGGTTGCACCTGCGTTCTTCAGACCGAAGGCCATTGTGTTATAACAAAAGGCACCAAACGGCGTGATGAACGCGGTTTTTATTTGGTCTTCCAGCTTCAGGCCTATCTGGTGATAACCTGAATAGCAATCGAGAAAGCAGAGCAGGGCGGAGCCTGCCGTGGAGTCAACGACTTGATCGATGCGGGGGGGAACGAAGGGGTCTTTAGGGCAAGCTTTGTTGAGATCTGTATAATCGACGCACATTCTCCAATCATTATTATTCTTTTTTCTTACAAGAACTGGATTAGCTAACCAGTCGGGGTGGAACACCTCCTGAATAAACCCGGCTGCTAACAGCTTTGTAATCTCTGCCCTAATTGCCTCCTTGCAGTCCTGCGTGAATCGACGAAGCCTTTGCTTGATCGGTTTGGCAGTCGGATTGACCTTCAAGGAGTGCTCGGCAAGTTCCCTTGGGACACCTGGCATATCGGATGGTTTCCACGCGAATATGTCGGCGTTTTCCCTTAGGAATTTGACGAGCACTTCTTCCTATTTGGGGTCCAACTCTGCCCCGATGATGGCCGTCTTCTTCGGGTCGTCCAGGTCCAGAGAGATCCTCTTCAGCTCCGTCTCCTTGCTTGGCGCGATGGCTTCTCTCGCTGGCTTCTTGGTGGGGATCTCTAGAGCGTCCTTGTCCACCTCCTGTGATGCAGCCAGTACTTGTTCCATACGCTTGGACATGTCCAGGGCGGCTGCCGCGTTGAGAGTTTCCTGCTCGCATGTGTATGCGACTCGGACGTCTCCCAAGACGGTGATTACGCCTTTAGGTCCTGGCATCTTGACCTGCAAGTAGACGTAGTGAGGAATCGCCATGAACTTGGCGAGCGCCGGCCTCCCGAGGATGGCGTGGTATGCAGTTTCAAAGTTCGCCACCGTGAACTGCATGTGCTCGGTCCGGTAATTGTTCCGGTCTCCGAAGGTAACGGGCAGTGTGATGTGCCCGAGTGGTTCTGCTCCCTCTCCCGGTATCAAACCGTAGAACACGGATTGGGGGGGACTCAAGTCGAGAGTAGTCAGGCCGAGCTCCTTCAATGTGTTAGCAAAGAGAATGTTCAGGCCACTGCCACCGTCGACTAGTACCTTGGTGAGCCGAACGTTGCGAATCGTCGGGGCTACTACCAAGGCATGGGACCCGGGCTTCGGTATGAAGTTTGGATGATCCTCCCGGGTGAATGTGATCGGAACTTCCGACCACTTGAGGTACTCAGGTACCGGTGGCTCCCTCGCGTGCATGACCTGGCGATGGGTGAGCTTCTGCTGGCGCTTCGACTCGAACTCTGGTCCGCCATAGATCATGCGGACCACTCGGTCGGCTTCCTGAAAGTCATCGCCGGGCTCGTCGTTTCGCCTGTCGTCTCGCGGGGAACCATTGTTCCTCTTTCTGTATGGAGGGCCTCTGTTGCCCCCGGTGAAGGCTCGCTTGAGCCCGTAGCACTCTCGCGCCGAGTGCCTGTGTTTGTGGTAAGGGCATTGCTCATCGAGCATGCGCTGGAAGTCCTCTGGAGTTACCCGGCCTCTGGACCGGTCCAGGGCGGCGACCATGTCTCCCTCGCTCTTCTTCTTGCGAGGTTGGCTGTCATTGCGTCGATGGTCGTCGTGTCGGTCTTCGTCCTCGCGGCGGTCGCGTTTGCGAGTCGTCTTGTTCTCTTCTTCCCAGCGACTTCTGATCTCGCTGAGTTGTTCTTTTTCCGCGATCTCTGTGTCCGCCCACGTGCTAGCGACCCGGAACATGTCATTGACAGTCGCGGGTGGCTTCCTAGTCCACTTGTGAATCAGTCTCCCGTCGGAGATGCCGCGCTGGAAAGCTGACATCACCTCCTGATCCGTGACGTCCGTGATGGAGTTGCGCTTTTCTGAGAACCTGCGCACGAAGTCGTGCAGGGTCTCGTTCTTGCGCTGCCTGATCTGACCGAGGAGTCGCTTGCTCCCGGGCCTTTCCCAGGTATCGAGATAGTTACCGATGAAGAGTTCGGTAAGCTGCTCCCAGTTGTCGATGGCGTCCTGCGGGAGTCCTGCCAGCCAGTTGCGGCAGTCCTTGGTGAGCATGATGGGAAGATAGTTTGCCATCACGTCCTCGTCGCCGCCGGCCGCTTGTACGGCGGTGTAGTAGATCTGAAGCCATTGAGATGGGTCAGATTTCCCGTCGTACTTGTCGATATCCGACAGCTTGAAGCCTCTGGGCCACGTCACGCTTCTCAAGCGCTCGGTGAACGACTGGAATCCGCCGATCCGACCTCTAGGGCGGGAATCGCTCGGACCCGATCCGTCAGCTGCTCTTGGGGGTGTGCTGTCCCTCCTGCGATCCCGGTCCCTGGGCGGGGAACGGGTCCTCCGATAGTTCCGAGTCCTGGGTGGAGTTCGGTCCTGTCGGTAGGTTCTGCTGCGCGGTGGAGTTCGATCTCTTGGCGGAGTCGGTCGCCTGGGTGGTGGAAGCACTCGTCGTCGTGGCGGAGTGCGACCGCCATTGTTGCCGCGCCTTGGGCTACCGGAGAGGTCAGAGTAGTCTGACTCCGTCGAGTAGCCGCTCCTATTGGGGTTACGACGGGGATTTCCATGATCCCGATTGTACTCTTCGCGCCGTCGGATTTCCTCACGGTGGCGCTCTTCGGTGCTGTTGGTGATGACGTCCCTCGCATCTCGATCTCTGTTGATCGTGGCGCGGAGGTCTTCATCACGACCCGATCCGCCGCCGGCCCGGTGTCGAGATGGACCGGGCTCAGGAGCGTCCGTGGTCGTTCTGCCTTGCATCTGGTGAACCTGGACGGAGGCGGCCTGCACGAGAGCTCTTACCTTTTCCAGGCCCGGAGTGTTAGGTGGCAGCCGATTGATTTCCTCGTTGATAGTAACGAGGTTCTGGACCGGTGTCTCGTAGACGTCGTATCCGTTGAACTCAAACATGCCGTCGCGCATCAAGTTCCGGGTGCTCCTCCGGTCGTGTTGATCCCGTTGGCGACGATGATCTTCAGAGTGTGGTTCCTGGAGTTGAGCAGCGCCAGATCCTGACGCGGTGGCTCCGTGCGGTCGTGCGGCTCTGCGAGTCGCCCGACTGGCGTTGCGTCTTCGACGCTGATTCCTGGCTTCAGTCGTCTCCTCAGCTGGAGTGACCTCGTCTTCCGAGACAGGATTGGTTGGCGTTGCTGGCGCCACCATGTAGCAATATGACCCGATTCCCTCTTGCGCGAGGTAGTCTTCCTCGGACTCGGAGAAATCGGATGTGGGCGTATAACGCTCCAAACTACTCGGAGTCAGTTCTCCGAGTGATCCTAGTAGTTCCGGCTCTGTAGAGGCATCGGATACTGTGTATCCTTCTGGCAGATCGTCCAGGATTGACGGTCCCAGTAGATCTAACCCGTAGGAGTCGCTCCCAGAGAGGTAATCATCCGTCTGGACGATGTCCTTCTTCTTCTGCTTCCGAGCGAGCGCGCAAAAGCCAGGGGTCTGGACAGTAATGACCTCAGGGCTCTGGACGCGTGTTGGTTGAGCGTTTACGCTCTGCGATGATTCGGCGACGCGACTCTCAGGAGTCGGATCGGAACCGAGTGATTGTAGATCTGTTCCCGACTGGTCTGGCCTCGCGTTTCGCGATGGACTCAGCGGGGTAGGTCCGGCACGATCAGATGCGATCGGACCGGATTGGGTCGTGACGGCCGAGGTCGGTGCCAGAGAGGAAACCTCCGTGGCGACCGTAGCTCCTGCCGCTTGGGTATCCAAGGCGGCAATGACGTCCCCGAACTGGATCTTCGACTTCGTCGACGTCCGGGAGGTTGCAGCTGTCCAAGATCTTGACGCGATCCATCGAGCTTACCAGATTGATCTCGGCGATATCCCCTACTTGGCGCGCCACTGTCGGTGATATTATCTCCGGCAGTCTTCCACGGGGTAGCCCACGGAAGTGATTTGTAATGCAGGGAAGATCGCAAAGATCGGAAGCAGGATGGTTAGGATGGACAGACACAGGGGTTTATACAGGTTCGGGCCGTCGACTCGACGTAATACCCTACGTCCTATTTTGGGGTGTTGTATTGCGTGGATTGTGAGTTGCGATGTGTTCAGATGTTTTGGAGGGGGTCCCTGCCCGCCTTATATATCGGGGGGCAGGGTTACAAGTCGGTTTGTATCCGATCCTATCTCTAAGAATCCTTTCCTTCTTTACAATAATTCCTATTCCAACTAGGACTTCTCCTTCCAGATCCTTCCTCCGTGCGCCGACTTGTCCCGCACGTCTTCAGGTCCAGAACGGTGGACTGGGCCGCCCCCCTTTTGGTGGGCCGCCAGGCTTGCTCGTGAGGTACCCGGGTACTATATCCCCCACAAGTGGTCGGTTCATGAGAGGTAGCAGCAGCAGTGGTGGAGTGGGTGTTAGTGGAGGAAATGGCAGTGGATATGGGCAGCAAGGAGGAAGTGATGAAAATGAAGAAGTTCATGGTGTTGGGCAGCCCACGTTTGTGCCAGGGATAGTCTTGAGAGAGCCTAGAGTACCACACGATTATATCAAGACAAATTACATGGCTCATGGAATGACAGTCAAGGCTAGAAATGAAAGAGAGAAAAATCCTTTTAATGATAAGAGAAGTGGAAGGGGTGTGGAATATCGATTTCATACAAAGTTTCATCAGGATTTCTACACAAGTGCCATATTTAAGAAGAAAACTAAGGTAGCCCACTCACAGTACGTTGAGTGGAAGCCATATGAGGAGATGCATGATCCTATATTTGATGAGATCATTTCTGAGTGTCAGAAAAAGCATGTGTATAGAATGATGGGTTTCAAATATGATTGGAACACTGAGATAATAGCCCAATTCTATGCCACATGCTATTGGGATGACTTTGAGGATGAGCCAGATAAAAGATGGGTTCATTGGATGACTGAGGGAAATTGGTATAAAATCACCTATCTAGAATTTGCAGCCCTGTTCAGATTTGAGAAAAGTGACTATGATCGCAGAAAAATTCACATTGGTGCTCACCTTCCTAAAGAAGACATGAAGGACATGTACATGCCTGTACATGAGCACTATGTTGGCAAGATTAAAGGATCGATCCCCTTCTATGGCTATCTCAACAAATTCTTCAGAAAAACTCTAGCCCCTAGGGAGGGTGACCATGGCAACATTTCAGCTTTTCTGAAAAATTTATTACATGCCATGACACCTAGTGAAGAAGAATTCAGTATCTTTGACTACATTTGGGAGGAAATCAAGGATATATCCAAGTCACCACAAAAGAGTTGTGGTTATGGTCCATATCTGATGTTCATGATAGATAACAAAACCAAGATCAAGTTTGAGTGTGATTATGTGCACACACCTTTGGGCATTGAGATGGATTATCATCCAGGTGTGACTCTCAGTGAGGTGATATAGATGAGGTAGAATGTGGCAGGCCTAGGTGATGTTGGGTCTGCCCAAGGGGCTCCTAGTCTCCACTAGGTCCTTCACGATCTCGCTCCAGGCGTGGTGGCACTAGAGAGCAGGATGTGCAGAAGCCTCAGTCCCCAATGAGAAAAATATTCAACTTATTTGTGGGGCTATGCAAGAATCAAAGGGACATCCAAGTTGAGCAAAGGGCACAAAGAATTAGAGACAAGAAGCAAATGGATGAGCTCAAACTAATTCACAATGCCTTGCACATTGATCCCCCTCGCTGTCCTATCTCTTCTCCTAGTCCTGAGCCAGAAATTCCATCTGTGGATGAAATGGTACAAAATTTTGTTGATGCACCTTATTATGATCAGTTTGGGCACATCTACTATCCTAACTATATATATGAGCCTCTTTCAGTTGCACCCCCTCCACCTCCGACCCAGCAGCAGTAGCACCCACACACTTCTCAGCAGCCTCCTAGCGCCGCGGATTGGCTCTTTGGAACTCATCTTGGTGATCCAGGCCAAGGATCGAGTGGCCTTGGAGAACGGCGTGATAATGATGATGAAGATCAGCGGTAGAAGTTTACAGATATACTCCCCTAAGACCCTTATTGGTGATAGATGACAAAGGGGGAGAGAAAGATCAAGTTAAAGCTTCATTTCTGTTTTTCAGAGTCCCTGTATACTCGGCAGTGCCGAGTATCCAAACCCGGCAGTGCCGGTTTGGGTGTGGTATGCCACACACAGTTGTAATAAATCTCATTTTAGCTCATTTGGATTTGAGAAAAATTGTAATGTGTGCTATTTGTGTGGTGAACCATGTTTAGTTGCCTAAATTCAAGACTTGATGCATGTTAGTGTGTTGAAATGGATTGTTTTGATGAAGTGTTGATTTTCTCAGTTCTGACCCAAGTGTACTCTGTGTACTCGGCAGTGCCGAATCTTGCAACCCGGTAGTGCCGAGTACACAGGTATATCCTGGTGTGCCTAATATACCCGGCAGTGCCGAGTTTAGCAACTCGGCAGTGCCGAGTACATTGTGACAGAACTGACCATTTCTTCCATTTTATGTTTTGTGAGATATTTGTCATATGCATCACATTATACATGTTCACACACTTGTTTTGCACCCCCACAGATGCTGAGATTTAGGGGGAGCTCAATGTTTTCATGAATATGTGCAAAAACTGGCATTTGAGGCCAAATTGGTTGAATTCAAACTTTGCACATATTTAGGGGGAGCTCAATCTAAATCTGAGCATCTAAAAGCTTCATTGATATATCTTTTGTAAATTTTAATCAAGGTTGTCATCAATCACCAAAAAGGGGGAGATTGAAAGTGCATCTAGGCCCCTAGTGGGTTTTGGTGAATTGAGTGACACTAAGATTAAAGAGCTAATGATCTTGTTGAGTTTATGAGCAGGAATTTATCATAAAATCAATGAATTGGTTACGAAAGATTTATTCCATATGGTAATGCAAAGAGGCTCATACGACAAGTCATTTGACTAGGCTATGGTCAATAGTGAAAAATTGGCAAGCAATGAGTTAATTCGAATTGAGACATGTATTCATGACAACTATTTAATCTCATATCAAGATGAAGCTTGTTGATGATGACATAGCACTAGAAGGGATTCTCTTGGAAAGAAATGAGATATTTATTTAAAGAGAAGAACTAAAATAAAATCAAAGTGCAAGCTAAGGGAAAATGATCAAGAAAGATGATGGTATGGGACATCATTGATCTACACTTGATACATAGCTTGTATATGAGGCATGAACATTGTGATTCAAATCAAATGGTCAAAATTGATAAATGGACTTCATGAATGATGCAAGCCTACATGAAGCTCTAAGTGATGCTAAGGTGAAGAGTCAGAGTTCGGGATAGTGTTTCAAGGTACCAAGCAATGTGTGATCTAGTTGCGGCTTGAGTGATGGAGTCTTTGCTAAGGGTGAAGAAACTTTTTTTGGATTCAACTTGATGAATCTTGGTCATGAAGAGTTTATTGTAGAGAAGCGTCAATCTTCAAGAAACAAGTGAATTGAACTAGAAGTGGATTTCATTCAAAGACAAAGGTTCAAGTCACTAGCTCAAGGAAAAATGTGCTCAGTTCATAGAACCAAATGAGATGCACTCCTCAGGTTGTGAAAGATCAAGACACGGCATGAATATGCAAATGAGAAGCTCAAGTTGTAGAAATATACTCTATCTTTGATCTTGAGTATAGATATGTCGTACTATTAAGAGGGATGCATCACATAGTGTGTGCCAACGGCTAGTTCTGTTCTAAATCTCGGCAGTGCCGAGTTTGTGAACTCGGCAGAGCCGGGTTCACAACGGCTAGTAACGGCTAGTTTTCTTGGAGTGGAGTATTTATACCCCACGACCTCAACTGTTGCTAGCTGCTGCTTCTGAGGGTTCCTGTGTGCTTCCTTCCTGTTCTAAGCTAAGCAAAAGCCAAGTAAGCTCTCCCCAACCTCTCTTTGTGAGATTGCACATTCAAAGTGATATCTTTGTGTTGGGTTGAGAGAGAGATAGCTTGAGAGACATCAAGAGCACAGCAAAACCTTGAGCATTTGAGTTGATCCGAAATCGTGTGATTCGCATTTGTTACTCTTGGAGCTTTGCTCCTAGACGGCTAGGTGTTGCCCGGTGAGCACCCGGTTGTGTGGGCTGTCACGGTAAATTTGTAAAGGTCGGTTTCCACCTCAAGGGAACCATTCTTCTTAGTGAAGGGCCATAGTGTGCTTGAGTGGCACTTTGGCGGGGCGGCTTCGCGGAGCTCCTCAAACGAAGATTAGAACCACTGATCTTGCCTTGTTGTGGGCATGCAGTGGGTCTGAACTTCGGTAAAATCCTTGTGTCAATTGTGCTTAATTATTGTGTTGTGGATTTGAGAAGCTCTGCATTGAACACTTGTGTTCTTGGAGAGATTTTTGTTTCTTTCTGTGCAGGGACTGTGTGAACCTGCTCAGGAACATCATCTGAGCATCCTTCACATTTGGGGTTTGATCCTAACTTATTTACTCGCACATATACATTGTCCTCACTCTGCTCTGTGTGTACTCGGCAGTGCCGAGTTCACAAACTCGGCAGTGCCGGTTACATTGACTACTCAACCAAGTATATCTCTATATACTCGGCAGTGCCGGGTTGACAAACTCGGCAGTGCCGGTTTTGGCAGTCAGTGAATTTTATCCGCTGCATTTTGAGTGAAATTTGTAGGTGCGCCTATTCACCCCCTCTAGGCGACATCACGGTCCTTTCACTCCTAACTCGGGCCAGCCAGCCTAAACCTAGGTCTAGAAACCCTCCTCCAACCCGTAACCTTGGCTAACAAATCCCCTCGGCTCGGCCACTCGGCCCAGCTGAGCTCCTTAGCCCACTAAACCCCCTCGGCCTGTTAGCTCCCCGCTCGGCCCAACTGAACCCAGGCCTGTTCTAATCCCCAAAGCCCACCAACTCTCTCTCTCACCCAAGCAGGCCGCAGCCCAGCTCCTTCCTTCGCTCGGCCCAGCTTCACCCGCGCCCCTTCCTTCCACCTCACCGCCAAGCGGGACCCACGCGCCAGCGCCCCTCCCCACTGTTTTTCTTCTCCCGTGCTTTTCCCTTTCCACCTCGGCCCTCTCTGCTTTTTCCCGCGAGGCCGAGCCATGCCGCCGCCGTCCAATCCCGTCGGGCCGCTCGCCCCCTTTCGCGTCACGCGTGCCACCTCGGCCGCAAACCCTAGCAGCCGCCCCTCTAGGTCTCTCTGCGGGGGAAATTCCCGAGCTGCCCCTCGGCGTCCGCGCTGGCACGCACGCCGAGCCACGCCGTGCCCCTCAACCCTAGCCTCGCGTTGCAGATCGGCCACCTCGTGTCCCCACAGCCGCGCGCTCGCATCACAACCGCAAGCGACGCGAGCCCTTGCGCGCCGCAGCTATAAGGAGTCGCCGCCGCCTCTGCCTCACCCAAACCGCCCCTTGGGGTTTTCCTCCCGCCACCAGAAGTGGGAAGGGGAAAGAGTTGAAGAAGGAGGAGGAGCGAGGCGAGAGGGAGAAGAAGCCGACGCCGCCCGCACCGCTGAAGACCGCGCCACACCGAGCCAAGGGTGCCGCCGCCGGCCGTGGAGTCAAGGAGCCGGACGTGAACTGGAGCACCGCGAGCACCACGCCGTCAAGCTCGCGCAGGACCGCAAGGAGGGAGACCGCTCGAAGGACCACGACGCCGCCGAGCTTGAAGCATCGTTGCCTCTGCATTCTCGCCACGACGCCACCTCTCCACGGCCATGCCTAGACCTTCCCCGAGCCCGCTGGTGAGCACACAACCCCCAAGCTTTCCCGTTTTGTTGCGCTGCTTGTGAACCCGGTCCTCGTGCCGCTATTCCCAGCGCGCACCGCCGTGACCAGAGCTCGCTCCGTGCCCGCGTGCCAACCGCCGTCACCCTGGACCGCTTGCACGCGCGCCTCCCTGTGTGGTGGCCTTCGAGCCACCAATTTGTTTGAAGGTGCCGCGCTCGCTACCCCGCCTTCGCACCGCAGTCGCCCGCGCGTGCGAGCGCGCTCTGGCACTCTGCGCCACGGCCGCGAGCGCCGCCAACCCGCCGTCCTTCATGCCTAAGACCAAAGGCCTAGCCTTTAACCACCTGGGACACGATCCCCTCGTCCAGCCGCTCTTCGCGCGGGTGCCTCGCGACGTCGCTGCCTCGCCGCGGACAGGAACTGTCCGAGCGCTCGAGCACGACCGCGCCAAGCCCTTGCGAGCATTTGGTCGAGCGCTCTCCGAGCACAAGCCTGGACTACTCCGACGAGCTTCCTCATCGCGAGTTAGTACCGGCGTCGGTCCAGACCTCGTGACCGTGCGTTCTCCGCCTTGTTGCACCCCCTCGTGCTCTTGTCGCCGGATTCGGGAGAGATCGTAGCTGCACCGGCGCTGCCTTCGCCGCCGCGTGCGCCCGAGCGCCGGCCACCGGGCCTTGCCCGCCGTGCTGTTGCTTGCTCTGTGATCCGGCCCTAGAGCCATGGAGATCTTCTACAGGTGCCCGTCGTGCGCCGCCGCTCCCCGCGTGCGCGTCTGGTGCGCTGCGTCAGGGTCGCGAGCGCCGCCTAACTGACATCCCTCGCGCCCCAAGGCCCAAGGCTAACTAGTAGAAGGCGACACGTGTTTTACAACAACATAAAATAAATAATATTATTTTTTAAAAGTTATACCACCATAAAAAAGTTTATAAATATCTTAATAATTTTATTGTATGTTCATTTATTTTATGAAGGATTG